>JALIGW010000067.1:1687500-1735000 GCA_023053685.1 Diadophis punctatus similis
TTTCTGAATGAGTAAATGAATGAGCCACACAAAAACAGAGTTTCACAGCTTTAGGGGAATAATAGCAATTGCGTAGGTGTCATGCTTAGACAGACTAGATCTCCAAACCACAAATGTGGTTTTCACTGGCAATTTCCCCTAGTTAACATGAGATGGCATTGAGAAACAATGACAGCCAAAATTTCCATTTGCTGAAACAGGAGATGAATGGTGATGGGGCCTCTAAAGTGCTACCCTCTTCTTCTAATGGGAGTGTTTTTCAATCTTGGCTGCTTGAAGAAGTGTGTGGACTTCAATTCCCAGAATTCCCATGCCATCTAGAATTCTGCGAGCTGATGTCCATACATCTTCAAGCTGTCAAGGCTGAGAAATACTGTTCTGTGGTGTTGGACTACAATCCCATCATTCCCAGCTCCATAGATCTGAAGACTCTCACGAAATTTCAGAGACAGAACAAGAGCAGAATAACAGAGTTGGAAGGGACCTTGGAGGTCTTCTAGTCCAACCCTCCGCTAAAGCAGAGGACTCTACATATGGCTGTCCAATTTCTTCTTAAAAACCTCCAGTGATGGAGCATCCACAACTTCTGAAGGCCAGCCATTCCACTGATTAATTCTTCTGTCAGGAAATTTCTCCTTATTTCTAGGTTGTTTCCCTCCTTTGATTAGCTTCCATCTACAGCTTCTTTGTCCTGTCTTCAAATGCTTTGGAGAATAGTTAGACCCCCTCTTTTTTATGGTAGCTCCTCAAATATTGGAACACTGCTATCATGTCACCTCTAGTCTGTCTTTTCATTCCCCAATTCGTATGTTTTAGCCTCCATTCCCCTAATCATCTTCATCGCTCTTCTCTGCACTCTTTCTAGAGTCTCAATATCTATTTTATATCAAAAACTGGATGCAGTATTCTAAGTGTTGTCTTACTAAGTCTTTGTAAAGTGGTATTAGCACTTCACATGATTTTCATTCCATCCCTCTGTTAATGCCGCCTAGAACTGTGTTGGCTTTTTTGTCAGCTGCAGCACACTGCTGGCTCATATTTAAGTGATTGTCCACTAGGACTCCAAGATCCTTCTTGCAGTTACTGGTATTGAGCCAGGTACTACCTATTCTATACCTGTGCATTTGGTTTTTCTTGCCTAAGTGTAAAATCTTACCCTTCTCACCACTGAATTTAATTTTGTTAGCTAGGGCCCAGTGTTCAAGTCTGTCGAGATCTTTCTGTATCTGGAGCCTATTTTCTGGAGTGGGTAAAGGCAGGATTTCCGCTCTGACCCTTATTCACCCACTATTGTTTCCTAACCTGTTGTAAAATATTCTGAGGGAAAAAGTTATGGATGTGTTGGAAGACATATCTATCTGGGTTCAGTTCCAAGTGGGGAGAAAGACACTGGAAATATGGAGGCTGTTTGGAAAGATGGGTTAATGGTGTACAGGACTCTGTGTGTGTGTTTGTGTGTGTGTGTGTGTGTGTGTGTGTGTGTGTGTGTGTGTGTGTGTGTGTGTGTGTGTAATGTTTTTCTCTCTCGAATCTATCAGCAAAAAATGTTACACACACACACACACACACACACACACACACACACAGACACACACACACACAGAATTGTCCTAAAAATGTTAGTTCCAGGTGTAGACATCACGATCTCTGGAATTTTTTTAAAAAAATATTTATTATACTAAGCTTTCGTTAGCCCCTGCTAACATCGTCAGAGTGTAAAATCACCATTGGAGAAATGCTTGCTTTGTAAAATCACTATTGGAGAGATGCTTGCTTTGTAAAATCACCATTGGAGAGATGCTTGCTAGGTGTGGGCCTATTACGCGTGCAATGACTCAATCAGCAATACAGAAAAGCAAGCATCTCTCTAATGGTGATTTTACACTCTGACGATGTTAGCAGGGGCTAACCAAAGCTTAGTATAATAATTTTTTAAAAAAAAGTTCCGGAGATCGTGATGTCTATTGTTTCTTATATATATATATATATATATATATATATATATATATATATATATATATATATATATATATATATATATATATATATATATATATATATATATATATATATATATATATATATATATATATATATATATATATATATATATATATATATATATATATATATATATATATATATATATATATATATATATATACATATATATATATATACATATTCTCTCTCTCCCCCCCCCACCTTAGAGCTTGTGTGTATGTGTGTGCACGCACACACACACACACTCTTGGGCCCCGCCTTAGAGCTTCCTGTTCCTGTGTAAGGGCAGGTATCCTGATTGGTTGTCAGAATCCCATGGGGCCATGCAGGGGTAACTTTGTAGGTTGTCTTGAGTCCCAGGCTTGGTTGAATCTTGCTGGGTGATGATGTGATGAAGAGGGTTTTGGGCAATTCCTATTATGGCTGAGGTCTAATCCTACCTACCTTTGTTGGATCTTGGGTGAGAAATGAAACGTTGCGATGCGAACTGGTGGCAAAGGTAAGTGGAACTCACCCCTGACAAGGTACATCTACTATGGAGAGTTTGGTTGACTCCCCAAGTCCCAAACATTTGAACTGACCATACTAAATACATGTGATCCAAATCATGCTTCTTACTTAGAGTCAATAATGACAATGTACAAGTAGTCCTCAAGTTGCAACCACAATTCAGCCCAAAATTAATGTTGCTAAGTGAAACATTTGTTAAGTGAGTCTTGCCCCATTTTACGACCTTTCTTGCCGTAAAAATGATGGAGAATCTCCATAGACTCTTAATGAAAAGCAAAATTCTAGTTTTTAGTCATATTGTACCTATTGATCTACAAGGGAGGACCTCATGAAAGCCATGGGGATCATTGACTATTAGCCCTGATGGTGGTGTACTTTCCTCTGAACACCATCTGCTGGAAGACAAAGAGGCTTCCTTGTGCACTTGGTTGGTCACTGCAAGGACAAATTGCTGGATAAGATGGGCCAGGAGTCCCATCCAGCAGGACACTGTTTTTATCTTTATATAAAGACTAGTAGCTGAATACCCATGCTTTGCTATGAAACTACGTGATTGGGCTTGATAAATTGACAGTTAAAACTTGAAAATTAATGAGTAGTTATGATCGGCCTTGATACAGTGACACTTAAAGCTTGAAAATTTATGTAGAATGTGTAACTCCTTAGCATCAGAGCGTATTAATATAAGGCAACTGGCAGTTGGAACAGAGTTCTTTTCAGGTGGGGGGGAGTAGAATGTCTAAACTCCCAGCCCACAGGCTGGATGAGTCACGCACTGGCCACGCCCATGCCCGGTTTAGTGAAGGGGTAGCATCAGAGCGTGTTAATATAAGGCAACTGGCAGTTGGAACAGAGTTCTTTTCAGGTGGGGACGGGGAGTAGAACGTTTAATTCCTTAGCATCGTGTTAATATAATGCTGTATAATAAATACTAATGATCTGATGGTCATTTCGAAAAATCCTTTCTTAGCGAGCACCTAGAAGCCAAGAGGAACATACATGCCAGATTTCAAGTTTGTAGGCTTTACAATTCTGGAGATTTCGTGATGAGTGAGTGGTATTTCGCTTTTATATATATAGATAAACCTTACATCTTTATCAGTGCTAGCACTGATGTTGTTACCTAGTTTGGGTAATGAAACATCTGCAAAAAAATCAGCCAAGCTCAATTTGCACCAAGGACCCCTCAGTTCAGCCCTGAGCTACAAATATTCTCCTTGATTGGCTCTTGTGTCTCCTGATCGAAGCTACATCTACCATGGAGCCCTTAGATGAGTTCTAAACTCCCCTATATTGTAATAGGGTTTTTATGGTTGATCATACTAAGTATGGGAATCTCCAAACCATGCTCCTTGCCTAAAGTCATTGTTTGCACCATTGGCTATCTAATGCAGATTCTGCGATGGCCATCCATTTGTTTATAGAGTTTCTCAGTGATCCAGATCATGGTTGTCCCAAAGGTGCTTTTTTTTTTTTCAAAGAGGCAACTGGACTTTCTGGTTTTTCTTTGAAGACGTTTCGCTTCTCTTTAACAACTCGCTAAAAGAATGCAAATGACCAGCTGTCTGCAAGAAGTATAAACCCTTCCATTCCCCACCATCCAGTAAGAGCTGAAGAAGCCTCTTGGATGAGAAGTGAAACGTCTTCAAAGGAAAACCAGACAGTCCAGTTGCTTCTTGAAAAAAAAAAAGCTGTGGCCTAGAGGTGGAGCTCTTGCCTCACAATCCAGCGATTGTGAGTTTGATCCTAGGTAGAGGCAGATGTAGGGTCTCCTGCTTGGGCAGGGGGTTGAACTAGATGACCTGCAAGGTCCCTTCCAACTCTGTTAAATCTGTTAATCCATTCGTTTGTGTCTATGGTTTGAAAACGTTGTTCCCAGTAAGCCCGGAATCAGCCCTTCCTCTGCCCCACGTTGGGATTCAGGTTGAGGAGAACTTTTGAATCCTAACTGATTCAACAAGAACATTAGCTGCTTTTTTTTTCTTTAAGGGAAATGTTTTCTCTCAAATTCCCCCGCAATACCTTCCATTCCTGATCTGAACTGAGCCATTTAGGTTATCATGACCTGCAAGTGGACTATAAACACTACAATTAAGAAGACGGAAAAAGAAGAATACGCTATTCAACTCAAAAAAAAAAAAAGAGAGAATGGAACTGGAATTAGCAGAGAGTTGGCACATTGAATTCAAACAAGATAGAAAGTGTTCAGGGAGTCGGAGAGAAATGGGGGAAGTTTAAGTCACAAGTAATCCTCAACTTACAACCACAATTGAGCCCAAAATTTCTGTTGCTAATCGAGACAGTTGTTAAGTAGGTTTTTGTCCCATTTTATGACCTTTCTTGCCAAAGTTGTTAAGCGAATCATTGCACTTGTTAAGTGAATCTGGCTTCCCCGTTGACTTTGCTTGCCGGAAGGTCACAAAAGGTGATCACATGATCCTGGGACACTGCAACCGTCATAAATATGAGTCAGTGACCAGTAACCCCCATCAACCCGAAAGACGTTCCTACAAACATCAACAGAACAATGATGCTAACATGGGACCCAGTTCCTGCAGCAAACTCAGATGTTTACATGGCCAACATCGTTTACATGACCATTCTGGGTGCTAACAACTACTTCACACACAAGATCAGAAGCTCCTCCATATGTTTTTTATTTAATATGACATATCCCATCACTGTCCCTCCGGAAACTCAGCACATTAGACAAATGGGTCAGCCTTGGAACAAAAGAGTCAATGGAAACAAATCTGACATCAGGAAATAAATTAACATCAGAGCATTTTAATCCCCACAACACTTGATTTCAAAGCTGCTGCTTGAGGACAACAAAACCACGCTAAGCGTCATATAGCGAACTCACATCAAAAGACTTCAGGCTCTCTCAGAAGGGTTTCACAAACACAGTAGGGTTTTTATACATCACAATTGCCAATTGATGAAGTACTTGTAATCCAACTCATGTGTAGATTGCGTCTGCGCAACCACCCTTTCTTCCCCTCCTCCTTCCCTCTTATTTAAATCTTACATCACTCCATGCCTTTGATGAAGTGAGCTACAGCTCACAAAAGCTTTAATCGAATTCGTTGGTCGGAAAAGGTGCTCCAAACTCTTTTCAATTTCTGGCCCAGTCAAAATGTTCAGATTGAAACCCACAGGAGCCATATCCTCCACTTCAATGCTTTTCACACCTCAACAACTTTGGACTTCAACTCCCAGAATCCCCTAGCCAGCATGAGGAATTCTGGGAACTGAAGTCCACAGAATTAGCCACTACCGCAATGATGGGGTTTAAATTATTTTCCAGCAAATTTTTAAACCTAAATGATATAGCTGGTACTTTTCTGGAATGTTTTCTGGAAAATCTCCTCCCACCATATTGGTTAGTGGCTTCATTCATTTATCAGGTTAAGGAAGCTGTGTGAACTTCAACCGGGATCTGGTCTACAAAGCTATTGACATCTTTTGAGTAGTGATATTGGACAGTGGTTGTCAGGCCGAAGCCATCTTTCGATTGGAAACTTTTCTGCACTTCCGGTTTGTCCGTTTTGTAGTTTTTTGCATTCCGGAGCTTCAGGGAGCTTCTCTGAACCCTCCGGAGTGCAAAAAACAGCTCACCGGCAAACCGGAAGTGCGTTTTTTCCGCACTTCCGGTTTGCTGGTTTCGTCGTCCCAGGCTCCGGTAAGGCCTTTGCGCAGGCGTAGGGGGGTGTGCGCATGCGCAGGGGGCAGCATGGGGGGGTGTTGTGCGCATGCGTGGGGGGGAGGGAATGGGTGTGGGTATGCGAGCGTGCGTGAGCGCGCCCCTCCCCCTTTTGGGCACGCGAGCCTAAAAAGGTTCACCACCACTGGTATAGGGTTTCCTGCCTGAGCAGGGGGTTGGACTAGAAGACCTCCAAGGTCCCTTCCGTTATTCTGCCAAGAGGTGAAAACAGGCACACAATGAATTAATGTCACTAAAACCTGATGAATTATGCTGGGAAAACTCCTTTGACTGCAAAGGAAACCGAACCAGTAATGCTACTTTTGTCAGTTTCTACCACCCATTAAGCAATCTTCCGGAATTTAGTAACATGGCTACTTTCCTTCCACAGGAGAGAGACAGCTGGTGAGTCAAGCGAGAGCAATGCCAACATTTTAAAGTTTTGAACTGGTTCCACTTTGGAGTGGGGAAGCCAGCGTAGAACTCCCCAAAGCTAAAAGTTGAAAACCTTGATAAAAAGTTGACAGACTTGCTGGTGGACCAAAACGTCCATTGTGGCTTGCTTTGATAACTTTGACCAGAATAACAGAGTTGGAAGGGACCTTGGAGGTCTTCTAGTCCAACCCTGCGCTCAAGCAAGGAAACCCTGTACCCAGTGTTTCTCAACCTTGGCAGTTTGAAGATGTGTGGACTTCAACTCCCAGAATTCCACAGCCAGCAACGCTGGCTGGGGAATTCTGGGAGTTGAAGTGCACACATCTTCAAACTGCCAAGGTTGAGAAACACTGCCTGTACCATTCAAAGCCTCTTTCGGCAAAGGGCAGTTTGAATGGTTGATTATTGCCTGTTTGTTCGTTATTGTAATTAATTCCCTGCACAGAGCACTTGGAGCAGCTGAGAATCAAAAAAATAAAACATAGAGATATAGATAGAAGGCTGGTTTGGGGTAATGGTGAAGGTTAGAAACCAGGAGACTCCGAGTTCTAGTTCTGCCTTAGGCATTAAAAACCGGCTGGGTGACTTTAGGCCAGTCACTTTCTCTCAGCCGAGCCCATTTCATAGGATTATCATTGTGGAAAAAAAATAGGAGGAAAAGGAGTTCAGGAAGTCCTCAACTTACAACCACGATTGAGCCCAAAATTTCTGTCGCTAAACGAGACAGTTGTTAAGTTGAGTTTTGCCCCATTTTACGACCTTTCTTGCCAAAGATATTCAGCGAATCACTGTAGTTGTTGACTTAGTAACACGGTTGTTAAGGGAACCTGGCTCCCCCTTTGATTTTACTTGTCAGAAGGTCACAAAAGGGGATCACAGTGACCTTGGGTCACTGCAATCCGTCATAACTTTGAGTCAGTGGCCAAGCATCTGAATTTTGATCACATGACCAGGGGGATGCTGCAATGATCGTAAGTATGAAAAAAATGGTCATGAGACATTACAAGTCTGCGCCTTTGAAACTTTGGACGGTCGCTAAGTGAATGGTTGTAAGTCGAGGACTACCTGTGTTAGGTATGTTCACCATCTTGAGTTACATATGAACGCTGGATAAAAATCAAATAAATATATAGCTATGTAAATAAATAAACAGCTATACACTGCATAAGCAGCTGAATGATTACAGGTTGTCCTTCATTACAGATTACTAGAGTTGGAAGGGACTTTATAGGTCATCTAGTCCAACCCCCCGCTTAAGCAGGAGTCCCTACACCGTTTCAGACAAATGGCAGTCCAATCTCCTTTTGAAAGTCTCAAGTGACTTACAACAGTTCATTTAGTGACCGTCCGAAGTTACAATAGCACTGAAAAAAGTAACCGTTTTTCACACTTCAGAATTCAAATGCTTGGCAACTGACTAAATTTATGACGGTTGCAGTGTCCAGGGCTCATGTGATCACCCTTTTGTGACCTTCAGACAAGCCAAGTCACAAAGGGGAATCCAGATTCCCCTAACAACCATATGACTAATTTAATAAATGCAGTGATTCACTTAACAACGGTGGCAAGAAAGGTTGTAAAATGGGGCAAAACTCACCTAACAGATGTCTCCCTTAGCAACAGAAATGTTGGGCTTAATTTTGGTCGTAAGTCGACGACTACCTGCAGTCATCTAATTTAACAGAGCTGGCTGGAGAGTAAATCCTTAAGCTTTCTGAAGATGGAAAAAGGGCAACCAAGGGATCAATTGTTGTTAAAAGTATAGGATGAGGGAGTTTTATTTCAGTTTGCAATACATTTTCTTTGCTCTGGAACTTTCTGGTTTCTGGATTGGATGAATGAAACTCTCCATCCTTTTAGAAGTCAAGTCTCAAAGAAGAAAACTTTGAGATTACAAGTTTGTGGTGGCATCCAGAGGTGGGTTCCTGCCGGAGCTGCCCGGTGCGCAGCTCCGGTAGGGGGCGGCAGATTGCACAACCGCTCCGGAGCCCTCTCTGCCGGTCCACCGCGCGCGTCGCCATTTTTTCCGGTGCTTTCGGGTCGATTTTGCTTCTGCACATGCGCGGAAGCAAAATCGTGCCGAAATCTCGTGAGGGGATGTGCGCGTGCTTGAGATTTCGGTGAGATTTTGCCTCCAAGCATGCGCGGAAGCAAAATTGCACCGAAATCTCACGTGTGCGCACGTCCCCTCGCAAGATTTCGGCGAGATTTTGCTTCCGCACATGCGCAGAAGCAAAATTGCCCGAGAGGGCGTGCGTGCGTAGTGAGTGCGCGCCCCCCAAAGCATGGAGATGCGCACGCATGGCTCTGGCAGCGAGGTAAGGGAGCAACCCGCCCCTGGTGGCATCTTGTCTGTTGTCGATAGTCCAGGGGTAGGTTCCTCCCGATTCGGACTGGATCGCCCGAACTGGTAGTGACCCGCTGGTGACGTCACTATCGGTGCTGGTCCATGCGCGCTACCATCTTTTTTTATTTTGTGCAATTTTTTCCCTTCCGCGGGTTGAAAAAGGGCCCTCCCGCCCGCCTGCGGGTGAATTCTGACCTTTATTTCTTCGCCCGAAGCACAGCTGATGAGCTCCTCAGCTGTGTTTCAGGCTAAATCTTGCTTCTGAGCATGTGCGGAAGCCAAATTGCACGAAGGGACGCGCGCAAAACGTCGCGATGCGAACCGGTGGCAAAGGTAAGTGGAACCCACCCCTGCGATAGTCCTAGCTGAACTTTCTCCCACGGTCTTGGAGGTTGGTTTTTACGATATATTTGATTCTTGACAACTTCCTTGTAGCTCTGAAGGGTTTGGAAAGAGGCCAGAAATCTGTGCTGCTCCTACTCTGTTTATTGATTAGATTAGATCAAACCTTTGTATGACTATAAATGACACTGTTTGGGCAAGCAAGACAGATTTATGAGCCTCAAAGGACAATTAAAAAAAATATTCTTCTGCTTCCTACCGTATTTCCCCGAAAATATATAGCCTGTCTTATATTTTTTTGAACCCCAAAATAAGTGCTTGGCCTTATTTTCGAAGAGGTCTTATTATTTTGGGGCACGTGAAGCAAGACGGGGCTCCTCTTGCCATCTTACCTGATTTCCAGCTCTGTCTCCCTAACCTTAACCAGAGGAAATGGTATTTTTTGGGGAGGGCTTATTTTTGGGGAGGGCTTATTTTTGGGGGGAGGGCTTATTTTGGGAGGGAGGGAAACACGGTAGATTTTGTTTTGTCCAGGGTTTTGTTTTGGAATTTGAATCAGTTAGCCTTCAAGGAGGAGAGTGCAAAAGTTGGCTTGAAACTCAACATTAAGAAAACTAAGATCATGGCCCTCTCAATTCCTCTCAATTCCTGGCAAATAAATGGGAAGAAATGGAGGTGGTGACAGATTTTATTTTCCTGGGCTCAAAGATCACCGCAGATGGGGACTGCAGCCAAGAAATTAAAAGACACTTGCTCCTGGGGAGGAAAGCTATGGCTTTCTAATGTTTCTACTGTGGTCTGGGTTGATTTGGATGGTATTTTGCATTTATTGTTGAGTGTTGCCCTTTGGGATTGGGGAATATTATATGTCATCAATTAATCAATCAATAAAATCTGCCGAGTTTCCTGAATTAAAACATCCCACAAATAGAGTTGTTGGAAGGGTGACAAGAAGGAAGGAGAAGTCACTGCTTTTTCTAGATAATGCATTCCATAAACAGCTCTTGCTGTTCTACCTCATCTTCAGCTTGTTGGGGGGAAAAATCCAGGTCCAGGTCCAAACCGGGAATAAAATGGAGGCTGATTGGAAAGAAAGTTGGTTTATGGATGAACAGAACCACCAACAGCATGTGATTCTGGGACAGCTGACCAACCAACTGGGTGAGTGGAAGGGTTCTTCTTATATGGTTCTGTAACATTGAAGTTTGGGATTTGTGCAATGTATGGGCTTTGTGTTCTGAAAGGATGTGATGGGTAAATTCTTATTGTGGCTGATGGCTATGTCCTGTGTTAGATTTTTGGGTGAGGGGCTGCTTCAGGGGTGGGCTGCTGGGGGTTCTCAGGGGTTTGGGAGAACCTCTAGCTAAGATTCTGTGCAGTTCGGAGAACCCCCAAATCCCACTCCTGGCTGGCCCCGCCCACCCCACCCCGCCCTTCCCAGGAGTCCCCATGCGGCCCGTTTTGGATGCAGGTAAGTGCAGGGTGCACGCGGAGGCTTGGAGAGGGTGAAAAGCAGGCCTACTGGAAGTTAGGGAAGGCCTCCAGAGGGCCTCCGGAGCCTGAGGAGGCCGTTTTTGCCCTCCCGGAGGCTCGAAGAAAGCCTCTAGAGCCCAGGGAGGGCAAAAATGCCCCCCACCGTGGTGCAGGAGGCCGACTAGGCCATGCCCACCATGGCCATGCCCACCCAGCAACCGGGCAGAGAACCCCTTGCTAAAAATTTTGAAGCCCACCCCTGGGCTGCTTGCTTTAATCCTATCACTCCGCTTTTGTTAGCTGTCGAAATTGCTGTTAAGGGGTTTTCGAAATATCCTGTCTTGAATGGACTTCTGCAGGCAGTGTTTGCTTTGCTTAGGAATGGAGCCATCTAGACAGTTGGCATTCTCTTTCAATAAGTTCGTTATCTCCTTAAGTGTTGGCATCTGCAGTTAGCTTCTTGTTACAATGTTTTCTTTAGGTGTTTGGCTGGAATGTAGAATGGGCTTCAGGCAGGTTTTTTTTTATTAGTGTCTTGGTCTTTTGGCTTTTCTGAGGCTTTTCCTTATGGCTAATATTTTATTTGGGATAACAAGTGTGTGTGTGTGTGTGTGTGTGTGTGTGTGTGTGTGTGTGTGTGTGTGTGTGATTTCTTCTTACAAGCTGAAATTTATCCTTCTATAAATTGTGTATTTTGGATCTAGTCCTGCTAGATCAGGGGTTCCCATGGACCAGCAACAGACTGCAGCATGCCAGAAACTGTGCTGCGCAAACAAGCGAAGCCCCATCCGTGGGATGCAGGTAGCATGCAAAACCACACCTGCTCCGGTCCACGGCACAACCTTTCTCCATGGAACTGGTCCCTGGTGCCCAAAAGGTTAGAGGCCACTGTGCTAGATCAGTAAGGCTTCTCTATCCCTTGATAGCATCCTTTCAAATCTTGGCATATACTCCAAAGACATCCTTTCTCAGCTTTGTCACCAGAGGTCGTACTCAGCCGGTTTGGACAGGTTCGGGCGAACTGGTAGTAGTGGCCTGTGGGTGGACCCGCCCTCCCGCCCTGGCACTATGCCGTCCTATTTAGGCACGTTTTGAAGCCGCGCGCAAGCGTGCAAGCTGTGTGCATGAGCAAAGCACATGCGTGGAAGGCTGTGTGCATGCGCAGAAGGCGCGTGTAGGACCGAAGCGAGCATGCGCGCACACTCACATTTGTGAACCGGTAGGGAAAGTAAGTGAATACCATGGAGCACTGTTACCTTCCCACCCAAAGGTGGTCCCTATTTTTTTACTTGCATTTTTTATGTGCTTTCAAACTGCTGGGTTGGCAGAAGCTGGGACAAGTAACGGGAGCTCACTCCGTTACGCGGCGCTAGGGATTCGAACCGCCGAACTGCCGACCTTCTGATCAACAAGCTCAGTGTCTTAGCCACTGAGCCACCGTGTCCCTTAACCAAGAGTCAGGAAAGCCCAAATTCAAACTAATTACAAAGCCCATTGGATGCCCCCCTATACAGATCTTTACTTACTTCACAAATAATATTTGGCTGGTAATTCAATGCAAATCAAAGTATGTAACACATTATATTTAGGTTAGTAAAGCATTCTTCTCAGCCAGTCAGGAATCAAGCCACAGGCGTCTAACCATTTGGCTTCCCTGGACCTCATTAACAGAATAACAGAGTTGGAAGGGACCTTGTAGGTCATCTAGTCCAACCCACTTCTCAAGCAGGAGACCCTACACCATTTCTGACAAATGGCAATCCAGTCTCTTATTGAATGCTTTCAGTGATGGAGCTCCCACAACTTCTGAAGGCAAAGCTGTTCTATTGGTTGGTTGCTCTCACTGTGAGAAAAGTTCTCATTTCTAGATCGAATCTCTCCTTGATCAGTTTCCACCCATTATTCCTTGTCTGGCTTTCATGGGGAAATCAGGAGGAGGGATACCTATAAGTACAGTAGCAGGAGACATCCTTGCTTACTTGAGGGATGAAAAAAAACTAGTCCTAAAATGTACTGGAAATGGCACTTCACCATTTGTGTCACAAGGATGTGTGTCTACTGAATTTGTGTCTACTGAATGTGTGTTTACTGAATAAAAGTCTGCTGTGGCCTAGAGGTGGAGCTCTTGCCTCACAATCAGGAGGTTGTGAGTTCAATCCTAGGTAGGGGCAGATGTAGGGTCTCCTGCTTGGGCAGGGGGTTGGACCAGATGACCTGCAAGGTCCCTTCCAACTCTGTTAGTCTGTTAGTCTGTTTTCCATCTGCCCATTGCAATGCTTTGGTTTGCATACCAAGCAAAGCCATAATGTACCAGTCGCCGTATGTGATTGACATGACAGGTGATTGACATGACAGGTTAAGTCCAAATCTGATATATGTTATCCCAGTATACAGGTTGTTGAGGTTATGTATTTTATGAAATTGAGTATACGCAACGGAATGTGGCATTGCTGTTCGATACTATAGAGTCAATAAACAGAAGTCTTCGAAGTGTTAAATATAATTTACTTAAATAAACTTGCAAAACTTCAAAACAAACAGTCCACGAGGAATCTTTCTTTAACTTATCTTCTTTCAATAGTAAACAGATATTGTAGCTATGTAATATTCAGACACAAAGTCAAACTCTTAGCACTTAGCTATTCACTCAGCAAACAGTTCATCAAAAACCTTCTTTCTGGTAGAGTCTTATCTTCAAACAGATACAGGATCAATTAGAAGCAATCACTAAGCACACAGCACACAGACGCACAAATTACTCAAGCTAACCTGTTCTCTTTTATAATAATCAGCAAGCCACTTTAGAGCCGAGGTGGCTCAGCAGTTAGAGGCAGTACTGCAAGCCACTTTAGCTGACTCTGATCCACAGGTCAGCAGTTCAAATCTCACCAGCTCAAGATTGACTCAGCATTCCATCCTTCCGAGGTAGGTAAAATGAGGACCCAGATTGCTGGGGGCAATATAAACATTGCTTACTAGTGTAAACCGCTTAGAGAGTGCTCGAACTGTGAGGCGGTATATAAATCTCACAAATAAATAATTTAAAAAAGCCTACAATGCTTACAATATAAACATAGATTAGTGGTTTATTTATACATTAGTAACCCAATCAGTTTTAAACATAGTACTGACACAGGTAGTCCTCAACTTACAACCATTCATTGAGTGACCATTCAAAGTTAGAGCACCACTGAAAAAAAGTGACTTATGGCTGCTCCTCACACTTAAGACCATTGCAGCGTTCCCCACTGCTAGGTGATCAAAATTTGGGTGCTTGACAACCGGCATGTATTTATGAGGGCTGCAGTTCCTTGAGCTCACGCGATCGCCATTTGCAATCTCAATGAGGAAAGTCCAAAGTCCAAAATCAATGAGGAAAGCCAGAAAGTCTCTTAAACAACCATGGTAAAAAAATAATAATAATAATTCATGACTCATTTAAACAACCCCCTTGTTTGCAGCAACAGAAATCTGGTCCGGATTGCAGACCTGTAAGTGGAAGAGTACGTGCAGTGTGTGTAGTGCGATAATACTGCAACCAATTTTGGTCACCACACTACAAAAAAGATGTCGAGGCTTTCAAAAAAAAGTTCAGAGAAGGGCAACTAAGATGATCAAGACACAGACTTCAGAGGATAATCAGAACTGCAGAAAAAACAATTACTGCCAACCTGCCTTCCATTGAGGACCTGTATACTGCACGAGTCAAAAAGAGAGCTGTGAAAATATTTACTGACCCCTCACATCCTGGACATAAATTGACATAAACTCCTACCCTCAAAACGACGCTATAGAGCACTGCACACCAAGACAACTAGACACAAGAACAGTTTTTTCCAGAACGCCATCACTAAACAAATAATTCTCTCACCACTGTCAAACTATTCACTAAGGCTGCATTACTATTACTATTAGTTTTCTCATTGTTCCTATCACCCATCTCCTCCCACTTATGACTGTATGACTGTAACTTGTTGCTTGTATCCTTACGATTTATATTAATATTGATTGTTTCCTGATTGCTTATTTGTACCCTATGACAATCATTAAGTGTTTTACCTCATGATTCTTGACAAATGTATCTTTTCTTTTATGTACACTGAGAGCATATGCACCAAAGACAAATTCCTTGTGTGTCCAATCACACTTGGCCAATAAAGAATTCTATTCTATTCTATTCTATTCTATTCTATTCTATTCTATTCTATTCTATTCTATTCTATTCTATTCTATCAAAGGCATGGAGACTAAAACATATGAAAAATGCCTGCAGGATTTGGGTTTGGCTAGTCTAGAGAAACAAAGAATTAGGGGGTGACATAATAGCAGTATTCCAATATTTGAGGGGCTGCCACAAAGAAGAGAGGGAGTCAACTTATTCTCCAAAGCACCAGCGGGCAGGACAAGAAACAATGGATGGAAACTAATCAAGGAGAGAAGCAACCTGGAATTAAGGAGAAACTTCCTAACAGTGAGGACCAGGAGTGGGTTCCACTTACCTTCGCCACTGGTTCGCATTGCGATGTTTCGCGTGCGTGCATGCATTCCCCCCGTGCAAATTCACTTCTGCACATGCTCAGTAGCAGGATTCAGCCCGAAACACAGCTGAGGAGTTCTTCAGCTGTGCTTCGGGCGAAGAAATAAAGGTGAGTATTAACCCGCGGGCGGGCGGGAGGGCTCTTTTTCAAGCCGCGGAAGAGGAGAAGCCATCCAAACACGGAAAAATTCACCAAAAATTCCCAAAAACAGATGGCGGCACCGACCGAACCGGATCTGTGACGCCATCGTCGCGTCACCAGCGGGTCGCTAACGGTTCAGGCGATCTGGTCCGAACCAAGAGGAACCCACCCCTGGTGAGGACAATCAACCAGTGGGACAGCTTGACTTCAGAAATCATGGGCGCTTCATCACTGGAGGTTTTTAAGAAGAGACTGGTCAGCCATTTGTCTCAAATTGTATAGGGTCTCCTGCCAGAGCAAGGGACTGGACTAGAAGACCTCCGCGGTCCCTTCCAGCTCTATTATCTTGTAGTTATGGCAAAACAATAACTTCCAGCAGGCCCAGCTAGTGAATTGGTAGTTCTGAAATAGCAGAAGGCTGTAGGTTGTTGTCTCTCTTGGTTTTCTAATATCAGGTTTCCCTTTGGAAATCCAAGAATGCTGTTGAACTTTGCTCTTGATCTTTCTTTCATGCACATCTCTGGTTTCCCCCCCCCCTTGCTTATCTGTACATATTTTAGGCTGTCTTTTAACAGCCTAAAGAAGCCCTCAGGAAACCTAAGACGCAAGATTTAAAAAAAAAATATCCACAAAAATGTATTATCATAAAATGTGGTTTCCCTCCCAAAAACGCTGTTGTCCTTCTAAACAGTGGTAGAAGCCAAGAACTACAAAAATAGAAAATCTTATAAAATTCCTTTAAGCTGAAAGAAAACTCCAGCCTGCTCTCCAGCTTCAGTTTGCGTGTAGTTGCAGAGTTGTGGTATTTGGGGGTATGTGTGTGTCATTTATCTATAAACAGAGCTATGAAGTTTTTGGCTGAACTCTGTTTTCCATTCTAGGCCAATCTGTTATTTGTGATTCGGTTCGCTTTCTCATTATTCCTATTGTACATCGCACCTCCTTTTCTGAATTGCTTGACCAATTACTTTCAAGATCAGCTCATTCTGTTCCTCCTTTACGAATTTCTCTGCTCATTTTTTCCAGGGTTTGCATTTTTGAAATGATGGGATTGTTCCAATACAGTGTATGTTGTGCGTTGGTTTCTGCTAATATAAGTTGTTCAGGGGCGGGTTCCTAATGTTTTTACTGCCACTCTGTGGGCGTGGCTTATTTTGTGGGTGTGGCTTGCCAGCCATGTGACCGGGTGGGCGTGGGCCTTGGGAGCTTGGCAGCAGCCGGAGAAGCAGGGGGAGGCATTGCCCACCCGCAACGCAGCCCCCCGCAGTGGGAGCAGCAATACCGTGGCAGCGGTTCTTCTAGGAGGCTTCGTCCGGCCTGAATGCTTCTTCCCATTCGATGATCCTAGGCTCCTGCCGCCCGTTACCCCTCCCCTCAGCAGCTCGAGAAGCCTCAAATGTGCAAAAATGCCTAGGATCATCACCGCACGTTCGTGGCTTCTTGGACTGCTGAAGGGAGGGGAATGGAGATAGCTCCGGCCGCCCATTCTTTCAGCGTCTCACGCGCTCCCTCAGCCATCCTCCCCTGCTTGGACCCACTGTGGGGTAGGAAGGCAGAGCATGCGCAGTGCCGGAAGCTCAGCTTCTGGGCATGCGCAGAAGAAAATTTTAAAAAAAATTGCCCAGGCATTGGCAACCGACCGCACCGGTACTGTGACGTCATCAGTGGGCCGCTACCGGTGCTATAGAGTGGACTGCACCGGTAGGAACCCACCACTGAAGTTGTTCCTAGGTGCACATTGTCCCCCTGTACTATAGTTTCCTACCCATAAGGTTTGAGTTGAGTATTGCATTGCAACAACTGCAAAAACACAGATATCGGTGCGTAATTGATGTGTAGTTTAGAGACAGACTCGGGAAATGTAAATTATGTAATTTCATCCTGAAGTGCAAGTTACATTTTACTTTCTGCATTTTCTCTATTAAAAAAAAATCTGTCTGTAAGAATATTATTGAGTCCTGGGACTGAAGAGGCTTGAAACAGGCTTTAAGACAACAGCTCTTTATTGTAACTATATACAAGATCCAGCAGAGAGCCAGGCTGACAGCTTCTCCTTTTAATAGGGAGCTGTCAGATGGCTCAACCAATCAGCAGTCTCCATTTTCCCGCTTGAACAGCGGACCTTAGAGGAAGCAGGCAGTCTCAATATCTAACACCCCTCCCCTCTTAGTTGGAACCGTCATACGTAGTCCTGTAGGTAGGCGGGGCGTTTGGGAACTCTAGTGGACCTGCGCGGTTCAGTAGGGGAGTTGGCTTCGGCCAGAGAGGTTGGGTCTGCTGTCATCTCTGGCTCCGCCCGTGGAAGCTCCACCAAGCCACACCCACAGAACTGGTAGTAAAAAAATTTGAATCTGACAAGATGAGAATAACTCTCATTAGAGGCGAAAATAGATCTTTTTCTGGAACTCTGACATTAGAAATGAAACCGCAGTTTAAAGTTCTAAGTAGAAATATTTATTTCGGTACAAAAACAATGAATTCTCATTAATTACATCTCTGCTATAAAAAGGCACGTCTTGCTTCCATAGAAGCTAGGAACAGAAGGACTGATCAAAGAAAGGAATGTACACATGCGTACTAGGAACATATCAATCACGTGCTCAGGAATAAACCATTATATTAGATATGGATGCAGCTCCCTGCATATACATATAACAGGCAATATAAAAATCACTGCCTGACAGAATCCCACCACTGCACTGGAGGCTTTTAAGAAGAGATTGGACAGCCATTTGTCTGGAATAGTATGGGGTCTCCTTCTTGAGCAAGAGGTTGGACTAGAAGACCTCCAAGGTCCCTTCCAACTCTGTTGTTTTGTTAGGTTAGTGTTGACTCATAGTGACCACATGGATAGATTTTCTCCAGGACAATCTCCTTCAACCTGGCCATTCATGGCTTCCAACAATGCACCCATTGCTGCTATAATCAAGTCCACCTTACTGTTGGTTATCTTCTTCTCCTTTTTTCTTTCCATCTTTCCCAGAGTTGTAGATTTCTTTGTATAATAGGTCCAAAGGATGACAATTGGAGGCTGGGTATTTGCTTCTAGATTGACTGGATCGTTGCCATTTGCTTGTTCTCTTGAGTATCCATAGTCTTCTCGAATGCTCAAAAGTGTCAATAATACATTCTCCTGCTTCTTTGAAGTCCAATTTTGGCTTCCATAAATGGTCACAGGCAAAACCATTGCTTGTACAATTCAGTTCTTTAGACCAGAGGTCTTCAAACTTGGGAACTTTAAGACTTGTGGACTTCAACTCCCAGAATTCTCCAGCCAGCATAGCTGGCTGGAGAATTCTGGGAGTTGAAGTCCACAAGTCTTAAAGTTCCCAAGTTTGGGGACCCCTGCTTTAGACAATAAATTTCCAGGGATTAGAAGAGCTGGTTGGCTACACTGAGAAATCTTCATGGAAGACTGTAAACGACTACTGTATTGTTGTCAAGAAAAATACAAGGTCATATCCATGAGATTTTACAGCAGTTTAACTCAACAGGAAGAAAAAGTCTTTTGCTATCAGGATTCTCTCCTGACAGAACAATTAACCAGTGGAAAAATTTACCTCCAGAAGTTGTAAATGCTCCAGCACGGGAAGTTTTAAAGAAGAGATTAGATAACCATTTGTCTGAAGTGGTGTAGGGTTTCCTGCCTAAGCAGGGGGTTGGACTAGAAGACCTCCAAGGTCCCTTCCAACTCTGTTATTCTGTTCTATTCTATTCTCTGTTGCCAGTCCTTGAGATCTTGTCAGTTTAGTTTTGGTGAAAGCGCCCTCTAGTGGTCTGTAAATATTGAATGATTTTTCAATGTCTTATGGAGATTCTCCGTCATCCAGGTCATGGTTGTCCCAAAGTTAAGGTTAGGGTATTATTAGGGTTAGGGTTAGGGTTAGGGTTAGAGTTAGGGTTAGGGTTAGGGTTAGGGTTAGGGTTAGGGTTAGGGTTAGGGTTAGGGTTAGGGTTAGGGTTAGGGTTAGGGTTAGGGTTAGGGTTATTTTTTCCCCCAAGAGGCCACTGGACTTTCTTGGTTTTTCTTTGAAGACATTTCGCTTCTCATCCAAGAAGCTTCTTCAGTTCTAACTGGGGAAGCTTCTTCATCCAGTCACAGCTGAAAAAGCTTCTTGGATGAGAAGCGAAACATCTTCAAAGAAAAACTAAGAAAGTCCAGTTGCCTCTTGAAAAAAGCACCTCTTGGAGAATGATTTTACAACTTTTTAAATTTCTCAGGTAGTCTTCGATTTGTAACTGTTCGTTTCAAAGGGAGATTGGACTGCCATTTGTCTGAAATTGTCAAGGTGAGAATAAATTCTCACTAAAGGCGGAAATGGATCTTTTCCCGGAATTCTGACATTAGAAATGAAACCGCAGTTTAAGAGTCTAAGTAAAAATATTTATTTCAGTATAAAACAATAAATCCTCATTATTCTACATCTCTGATATAAAAAGGTATGTCTTGCTTCGATAGAAGCTAGGAACAGAAGGATAGAACGGAGAAAGGAATGTGCACATGCGTACAAGAACATATCAATCACGTGCTCAGGAATAAACCATTATAATGAATAGGGATGCAGCTCCCTGCATATACATGTAACAGGCAATATGTAAAAATCACTGCCTGTAGGGACTCCTGCTTGAGGGGGGGTTGGACTAGATGACCTACAAGGTCCCTTCCAACTCTAACAATCTGTAAACATCTGTTTAGCAATCTTCAAAGTTACAATGGTACTGGAAAAAAGCGACTTACAATCAGTCTTCACACTCACAAGCATTGCATCATCCACACAGTCAGGTGATCAAAATTTGGGCACTTAGCAACTGGCCTGTACTTACAATGGTTGTGCAGCATCTTAGGATCATCCAATCACTACAGGTTGTCCTCGACTGACAACAGTTCACTTAGTGACCGTCCGAACATCCAACGGCACTGAAAAAAGTGACATTACCATTTTTCACACTTATGACCGTTGCAGCATCCCCATGGCCACGTGGTTTACATTCGGATGCTTGGCAACGGACTCACATTTATGACGGTGGCAGTGTCCTGGGGTCACGGGATCACCTTTCTGTGACCTTCTGACAGGCAAAATCAATGGGGAAACCAGATTCACTTAAACAACCGGGTTACTAATTTAACAACTGCAGTGATTCCCTTAACAAACGTGGCAAGGAAAAGTCATAAAATGGAGCAAAACTCACTTAACAAATGTCTCACCTAGCAACATAAATTTTGGGCTCAGTTGTGGTCGTAACTCGAGGACTACCTGCTTTTGAAAATTTCCCAGCCAGCTTCCACAAAGCAAAGTTCTTGGGGGAAGCTGGATTTGCTTAACGCCGGCATCATGAACAACTTCAGTGAATCATTTAACAACCATGGTGAAATCGGGTCTGACTCACTTAACAACCGTCTTGTTTAGCAATGAAAATTCTGCTCCCAATTGTTGTAAAACCGAGGACAACCTGTAATCCCATTGGATTAAAACCAATGGGAAACCACCAGAAAGCATGAAAAAAAGGACGAAAGTTGGACTGGTTAAGGCTTGCTGGAAGTTACACCACTGCATGGGACCTGTAGTCCTTTGGAAGCATCGCTCGGAATGTGCACAGTGCACGGTGGATGGTCCTCCCTCGAAAGCTAAATTACGTCAAGTAGGCCAGCACAATTTCTGGCAGGTGTGATGAAAGGAATGTTCAGCTCAGAAAGGGAATAATAAAAGTTGATTTTATTCCTGTGTGTCTTGAGTCTTTGGATAAAAAGAAAACAAAGTTAGCTCTGGAGACCTTCCTTATGGGCCTCAGGGTGGCACCACTGGGGCCATTGTGGAAAATTAAAGTGGCAATTTCAAGCTCTCTTGCATAGGAAACTGGAGAAGGTCCCAGCAAGGACCAAATGACCTAAGATGTCACCCTCAGTAGTGTATTAATATTTGTGCTTTTGGTCTAATGCATGAAAAAGGGTAAGTGCTTACCAGTCTTTATACAGATAGTCTGGTTGGATTGGATTGGATTGGATTGGATTGGACTGGACTGGACTGGACTGGACTGGACTGGACTGGACTGGACTGGACTGGACTGGACTAGATTAGATTAGATTAGATTAGATTAGATTAGATTAGATCAGATCAGATTAGATTAGATTAGATTAGATTAACAAATTGGAAGGGACCTTGTAGGTCTTCTAGTCTACCCCCCACCCAAGCAGGAGACCCTACACCATTTCTGACAGATGGCAGTCCAGTCTCTTCTTGAAAGCTTCCAGTGATGAAGCTCCCACAACTTCCGAAGGCAAAGCTGTTCCATTGGTTGATTGTTCTCACTGTCAGAAAATTTCTGTTATCAGCTACAGAGGCCTTCAGTAAAGCTTTGCCAGCTGCAAAAGAAATGGGCCAAGGTGCGCGAGGCCTGCTTGCAACTATCTGAAGGTAAGTAGTAGGGCAGCTCCACTTCCTTTCGTTTCTGAACTTCCAATTGGCCCGTTGGGCCATTTTTCGCCATCCCCAGGCTTCAGGAGGTTTTCCTGAACCCTGGGGAGAGCGAAAAACAGCCCAATGGGCCTACCGGAAGTCAGGAGGCTTCAGTGAGGCATGTGCGCATGCGCGGGGGGGCAGCGCAGGGGTTGTGCACATGCACCAGGGGGAGGGCATTGCATTATGGGTGTGGTCACACATGCGCATGCACCCTTTTAGCACCCGAGCCAAAAAACGTTCCCCATCACTGAACTAAATGAATGGTTATAAGTTGAGGACTCCCTGTATACTCTGGAATGATGTAATGAGTAGAAATAAACCTATGGCCCTAGGAGGCCACATCAGAAAAAAAAAAGTTAATTGTCAACTTTTTTTAACCTTAGACCCACATAGATAAATCCACATTTCACAATGTTTTCTTTTTTGTGGATTTGAAGGATATACCGTATTTTTGGGAGTATAAGACGCACCGGAGTATAAGACGCACCTTAGTTTTTGGGGGAGGAAAATAGGGAAAAAAATAATCTGCCTACCAGGTATTCATCTGGCTAGTGTCCTTAGTCTGGTCAGCTTCAGCACACTAGTTTGCTGGTTTTGAGCGCACGTGCTTGCTTTTTATCCCCTGGCTGGGGATAAAAAACAGTTTCTAAAACACTTCACTTCTCTCTCTCTTCAGAGAGAGAAACAATGAGAAAAGCAGGCACAGGGAAGATCACTTCACTAGCAAAGCATGGAAGATTGCTTCATTAGCACCTCATTAGGGCTGAAAAAAAGCTAAGTAAAAGCTACATTCGGAGAATAAGATGCACCCAAATTTTCAGCCTCTTTTAAGGGGGGAAAGGTCCGTCTTATACTCTGAAAAATACGGTACGTATATTTCTTCAAGCTGTGCTCCTCACTTGGGTCACTAGAGGACGCAAGAGTTTTGCACATTGAAGGTCTAGCTTTTACTGTTGCAGTAAAAATGAAAATCCTGTTTCCTTCAAGGTGAGCTGGGCTCCTAGTGATATCTAGGCAGGCCAGGAAACTTCGTTGGCAACAAAATGGAAGTGGTTGGCCATAGCCTCCTTCTAGAAGTTTTGTAACTTCTCTGGTGAGTCTATGACCCTGGGAGTTTTGGAGAGTCTCTCATCTGAGCACTAACCATCCCAGGTAAATGAGAACCCCAATATGGGGCTTAGGGTTCAAATTGGTCTGAGACTAATATATATCTATATTAGTCTCTCTATATAATCTATATTAGAGACTAATATACTATATATCTGAATGGTCAAACAAGTGGCAACTACCTATCTCTATCAACAAATGCTCAGTTTTACACATTGGCAAAAATAATCAAAACACTAAATACAAACTTGATGATCATGACCTTGATGATGATCCTCACTCAGTAAAGGACCTCGGAGTACTCATCTCTAACGATCTGAGTGCCAGAGCCCACTGCAACTACATTGCAAAGAAGGCATTAAGAGTGGTTAACCTAATCTTGCGCAGCTTCTTCTCTGGTAACATTGTACTCTTAACCGGAGCATACAAAACATTTGCTAGACCGATTCTTGAATACAGCTCATCAGTCTGGAACCCACACTACATATCAGACATTAACACAATTGAGAATGTCCAGCGATACTTCACTAGAAGAGTATTACATTCCTCTGTTCACAACAGAATTCCTTATGAAACCAGACTTGAAATTTTGGGACTTCAAAATTTAGAACTCCGCCGCCTTCGATCTGACCTAAGTGTAGCTCACAAAATTATCTGCCTCAATGTCCTACCTGTTAATGACTACTTCAGCTTCAACCGCAATAATACAAGAGCTCACAACAGATACAAACTTAATGTAAACAGCTCCAGACTTGATTGCAAAAAATTCGACTTCAACAACAGAGTTGTCAACGCCTGGAACACTTTACCTGACTCAGTAGTTTCTTCCCCTAACCCCAAAAACTTCAACCTCAGATTATCTACCATCGACCTCACCCCATTCCTAAGAGGTCGGTAAGGGGCGTGCATAAGCGCACAATCGTGCCTACCGTTCCTGTCCTAATGTTCACATATATTCTTACCTCTTTTACTCTTATTCATGCTTGTACTATTACATATATATTCAATCATGTTTTACTGTTTATACTTTGTTTATAATCATATATGCTTGACAAATAAACAAATACAAATACAAATACAAATACTTGCTGGGAAACAGTCCCAGAATATTGAAAATGAAGATTATTTGTGGCAGCCATAGCACTGAAGCAACCACAGCTTTCCAAATTTTCATTTTCATTCACGTGAAGTATTAGTACCGCTTTATAAAGCCTTAGTGAGGCCACACCTGGAATACTGCTCCAGTTTTGGTCACCGCATTACAAAACAGATGTTGAGACTTTGGAAAAAGTGCAGCGAACAGGAACTAAGATAATTAAAGTCATGGCGACTAAAACATATGAAGAACGATTGCAGGATTTGGGTTTGGATAGTCTAGAGTTGGACCATAAGGAAGGCTGAGCGCCAAAGAATTGAGGCCTTTGAACTATGGTGCTGGAGAAGACTCCTGCGAGTCCCTTGGACTGCAAGGCAATCAAACCGGTCAGTCCTAGAGGAGATCAACCCTGATTGCTCTTTAGAAGGCCAGATCCTGAAAATGAAACTCAAGTACTTTGGCCACCTAATGAGAAGGAAGGACTCACTGGAGAAGAGCCTAATGCTGGGAGAGATTGAGGGCCAAAGAAGAAGGGGACGACAGAGAACGAGGTGGCTAGATGGAGTCACTGAAGCAGTCGGAGTGAGCTTAAATGGACTCCAGAGGATGGTAGAGGACAGGAAGACCTTCAGGAACGTTGTCCATGGGGTCGCGATGGGTCGGACATGACTTCGCAACTAAAAACAAAGTCGAGAGAAAAGAAGGACTAGGGGTGACATGATAGCAATATTCCAGTATTTGAGGGGCTGCCACAAAGAAGAGGGGGTCAACTTATTTTCCAAAGCATCAGAAGGCAAGACAAGAAACAATGGATGGAAACTTAATCAAGGAGAGAAGCAACCTGGAACGAAGGAGAAATATCCTAACAGGCAGGACAATTAACCAGTGGAACAGCTTCCCTTCAGAAGTTGTGGGGGCTTCATCATTGGAGAGTTTTAAGAAGAGACTGGAGAGCCATCTATCTGAAATGGTATAGGGTCTCCTGCTTGAGCAGGGGGCTGGACTAGAAGACCTCCAAGGTCCCTTCCAGCTCTATTCTGATTCTGATTCATTTCCGTGGGTGTCATGGGTTCAAGATTTTGGACGCAGTCTGTACAGGCAGTCCTCAACTTCCAACAGAGCATTTAGTGACTGTTCAAAGTTTCAAGAGCACTGAAAAGAGTGACTCGTGACCATTTTCCACACTTATGACCATTGCAGCATCCCTGTGGTCACATGATCAAAATTCAGATGTTTGGCAACGGACTCACACTTACGATGGTTGTTGCGTCCTGGGGTTACGTGATCTCCTTTTGCAACCTTCTGAGAAGCAAAATCTGTTGTTTGTTGTTGTTAGTTGCGAAGTCGTGTCCGACCCATCGCGGCCACATGGACAACGTTCCTCCAGGCCTTCCTGTCCTCTCCCATCCCCTGGAGTCCATTTAAGCTCACGCCGACTGCTTCAGTGACTCCATCCAGCCACCTCATTCTCTGCCGTCCCCTTCTTCTTTTGCCCTCAATTCTTCCCAGCATTAGGCTCTTCTCCAGTGAGTCCTTCCTTCTCATTAGGTGGCCAAAGTATTTGAGTTCCATCTTCAGGATCTGGCCTTCTAAAGAGCAGTCAGGGTTGATCTCTATTCCAGGTTCCTATGGAGAAAAGATCTCTACAGCATCGGACTTTCCTTTCACCACCAGCTGAGCGTCCTTTCGGCTTTGGCCCAGTCGCTTCATTCTTTCTGGTGCTATTAGTACTAGCTCTCTGCTCTTCCCCAGTAGCATTTTGGGCACCTTCCGACCTGAAGGGCTCATCTTCCAATGTCATATCTTTTTGCCTTTGGTAAAGAGCCAAGAGCCGAGGTGGCGCAGTGGTTAAAGTGCAGCACTGCAGGCTACTTCAGCTGACTGCTAGTTCAGCAGTTCAGCTGTTCAAATCTCTCCGGCTCAAGGTTGACTCAGCCTTCCACCCTTATGAGGTCGGTAAAATGAGGACCCAGATTGTTGGGGGCAATATGCTGAACTCTGTAAACCGCTTAGAGAGGGCTGTAAAGCACTATGAAGCAGTATAAAAGTCTAAGTGCTATTGCTATTGCTACTGTCCATGGGATTTTCATGGCTAAGATACTGGCGTGCGTTGCCATTTCCTTCTCCAGTGGATCACGTTTTGTCAGCTCTCTGCTATGACCTGTCCGTCTTGGGTGGCCTTGCACGGCATAGCTCATAGCTTCATTGAGCTACGCAAGTCCCTTCACCACGGCAAGGCAGTGATCCATGAAGGGGAATCTGTTGTTAAGTGTGTTTTAACCCATTTTACCACCTTTCTTGCCACAGTTGTTAAGTTGTTAGTTGAATCCGACTTTCCCATTTGACTTTGCTTGTCAGAAGGTCGCAAAAGAGGATCACCTGAACCCAGGACACTGCAACTGTCATAAGTTTGAGCCAAGTTGCCAATCGTCTGAATTTTGATCACATGACCATGGGGAATGCTGCAATGGTCATAAGTGTGAAAAACAGTCATAAGTCACTTTTTTCAGTGGCGTTGTAACTTCGAACAGTCACTAAACAAATATTCAAGGATTATCTGTATTACCAATAAAGGAGAATATTTGTAGCTCAGGGTTGAAATGAGGTCTAACAAGAAGCCAAACTCAGATCCAGTATCTGATTCAGATTAACAGAGTTGGAAGGGACCTTGCAGGTCATCTAGTCCAACCCCCTGCCCAAGCAGGAGACCCTACATCTTCCACTACCTAGGATCGAACTCACAACCTCCTGATTGTGAGGCAAGAGCTCCACCTCTAGGCCACAGCAGCTGGGGTAGTTCATTACCCTAACTAGGTAACACTGATGATGAAAACAAGCAAGCTCAGAGAGCACCAAGGACCCCTCACTATCTGGATTGTTTAAAATCATGTAAAATTTCAAAATCCTGCCTTGATTAAATTCTCTTAACTTACTTGCGAACCCCAAAATTGAAGCTGGGGACACCCTGGTTATTCTGACCATTTGGGGGGGGGGGCTGGCCCCTCAAACCCATGTTGCCAAAATTTGGTGGCCAACAGAAATATGATTTGTCTCCAAGTCTGATTCTTAGAAAAATGTATAGATAGTCCTCGACTTACAATGGTTTGCTTAGTGACCATTCGAAGTTACGACGGCATTGAAAAAAAGTGACTTATGAACATTTTTTCACACTTATGACCGTTGCAGTATGCTGGAGTCATGCGATTCCCCTTTTGTGAGCTTCTGACAAGCGAAGTCAATGGGGAAAACCGGATTCATTTAACAAGCGTGTTACTAATTTAATCACCGCAGTGATTCACTTAACGAATGTGGCAAGAAAGGTTGTAAAATGGGGCAAAACTCACTGAACAAATTTCTCACTTAACAACATACATTTTGGGCTCAATTATGGTCGCATGCCGAGGACTATCTGCAGTGGTGGGCTGCAACCGGTTTAACAACCGGTTCGGGGACCGCGTGCTTTGTGCGTGCACACCCACCTAACACGCTTGCGCACAGCGTTCAAAATACAGCAAGTTGAAGCTCAGCTGCTTACCTTCTAAGGCAGCCCTGGTAAGTAGAACAGCGGAGGCGCGGAAATCAGCTGTGCCGCGCGAATCAGCTGAGCCAGAAAGAAGGAAATATAGGACAGGATAGGGCAGGTGGGCGGGGCCAGCTGATAGTCGGAATTACCAGTTCGCCCGAACCAGTCCGAACCGGCAGCAGCCCACCACTGACTATCTGTATACAAACTTCCAGTGCCCCCCCCCCAAAAAAACCCATGACAAATCTCAACATGTCTTTAAAACCCACAGCAACTGTGGATATCCTCTCTGCCTACTTGCATGACTTCATCCTCTCTTCTTTCCCCAGCTGTTTGGCCTCCAGGTGTCAAGTAGTCTGTTCTTCTTTAACCATGGACCACATGTTTTTTTTAAAAATGGCCTTCTTCCGGAAAGAACTTGTCCTAACAGCTAAGATAATTGGATTTGCAATCCTGCTCCATTTGGGATGAAATGCATTTACTGACTGCATTAAAAAAAACACCAGAAAACACAGAACAGGTGTCTGATCTTCTCAGCGTGGGCACAGCCTTTGGGGGAATGTTTCCTTTTCAAGGGAAGCTCCTCTGGCCTTATACTTAAGCTTTTTTTTTTTAGAACATTTTTCAGCCACGTTGAGAAAGTTTCAGGGTGTTGCTTCCTACTTTCTGTATGACTCGGTGTAATTAATGGTTTGTTTCTCTTTCCTCTGGCGATGGCAAACCTCATTGGTTCCGCTGCCAAGAAAATTAACTGATAAAATCGTAGCGTTGGAAGGGATGACACGGATCATCTGCGTTCCATAAAATCATAGAGTTGGAAGGGATGGCGTGGATCATCTGCGTTCCATAAAATCATAGAGTTTTGAAGGGATGGCACGGATCATCTGCGTTCCATAAAATCATAGAGTTGGAAGGGATGGCGTGGATCATCTGTGTTCCATAAAATCATAGAGTTTTGAAGGGATGGCGTGGATCATCTGCATTCCATAAAAACATAGAGTTGGAAGGGATGGCATGGATCATCTACGTTTCATAAAATCATAGCATTGGAAGGGATGGCGTGGATCAGTGGTGGGTTCCTACCAGTGCGGTCCACTGTATAGTACCAGTAGCGGCCCGCTGGTGACGTCACAGTAATGGTGCGGTTAATTGCCTGGGCGCCGCCATTAAAAAAAATTTTTTTAATTTTTTTAAAAAATGTTCTTCTGCGCATGCCCAGAAACCTGACAATTAAGTCTTTCCCCATCCCTTCGCTTGAAAATAATAAGAAGCTCGCATTTGACACTTTTCCTTCGCTTTTGCCTAAAGCTTCCCAAAGTGGGCGTTTTCCGAAAGCTTAACCTTTTATACTGTTAATTTTATACAGTTTTATACTGTTATTCTTTAGACGAAAACATTGAGGACTGTTAAAAGATACTGTTCTTTTAAAAGTCCTCAATATTTTCGTCTAAGGAATCCATGACTGAAACCAAAAATGCTGTATGAGGCTTGCTTGTCTTTTAACTGTAGCATTTTCTGCATATAAAGGTTGCTGTGTTGCCATGATGTAACACACACTTTGTATGCAAAGCTTTTCATGTAAGGTATAAAATAGCAAAAATAGTAGTAACATCTCTCTGAAATAACTAATATATGACTGGCAAGCCACGCCCACCCGGTCACATGGCTGGCAAGCCACACCCACAAAATAAGCCATGCCCACAGAGTAGTAGTAAAAAAATTAGGAACCCGCCCCTGGCATGGATCATCTGTGTTCCATAAAATCATAGAGTTTGAAGGGATGACACAGATCATCTGCATTCCATAAAATCATAGAGTTTGAAGGGATGACACAGATCATCTGCATTCCATAAAATCATAGAGTTGGAAGGAATGGAATGGATCATCTGTGTTCCATAAAATCATAGAGTTGGAAGGAATGGCATGGATCATCTGCGTTCCATAAAATCATAGAGTTGGAAGGAATGGCGCAGATCATCTGCTTTCCAACCTTCACCATGGGCAGGAGAAACAATTCAACTGATCGCGAGAGGCTTCCTCTGAAAAACCTCCATAGATGGGGAACCCACAACCCCGTAAGCAGTTGACTAGGATTTTCACGATCATCTTGAAGAAGAGATTACAAGTAGTCCTCGACTTACAACATTTCGCTGAGTGACTGCTCAAAGTTACAATGGCACTGAAAAAAGTGACTTAGAAACATTTTTCACACTTATGACCGTTGCAGCATCCCCCATGCTCACGTGATTTACATTCGGACACTTTGGCAATTGACTCACATTTATGACGGCTGCAGTGTCCTGGGGGTCACGTGATCACCTTTTGCGGCCTTCTGACAAGCAAAGTCAATGGGGAAGCCAGATTCACTTAACAACCGAGTTACTAATTTAACCACTGGAGTGATTCGCTTAACAATAGTGGCAAGAAAGTTCGTACAATGGGGCAAAAAAAATGCACTTAACAAATTTGTCACTTAGCAACATAAATTTTGGGCTCAATTGTGGTAGTAAGTTGAGGACTACCTGTACATGCATTCTGGCCATTTCCAAGGTAATCATTTTAGATTTCACCTTCTAAGCCAGAGGTGGGGAACGATGGACCCGTTACGACTTGTGGACTTGGTTGGCTCGGGAATTCTGGGAGTTGAAGTCCACAAGTCGTCAAAGGGCCATCATTCCCCACCCCTGTTCTAAGCCATCCAACATCCAGCCATCCAGCTGAGTTGTTCATACAACAGTCAAGCAGGTTATCATCTCGTAGTGATAATCACAAAAAATGCTATGAACATTTCCAAACTTGTCTTGAACCACGAGGCAAATGACGTGGCTCTTTTTTTTTCCCTGCCATGTTCCCTTTTATTTTGTCATCAACCCATGAAAAAGCTTGATGTTGTCATTAGCTACATTGGCAGTGATGTAATCTTCTCCTTTTACAACATGGTGTCTCAACAGCCTCAAAAGTTATACATCATCTGTTGATGCTTCATCATCCATTGCATCGGAGGCCAAGTCAGAGAACCAGAAATTATGGTTATCTCCACGCTGATGCAATCAGCTCTTCTACCCAAAGGCGCTTTGTCAAAAGGCAAATGGATCAGAATAACAGAGTTGGAAGGGACCTTGGAGGTCTTCTAGTCCAACCCCATGCTTAGGCAGGAAACCCTACACTACTTCAGACAAATGGTTATCCGATCTCTTCTTAAAAACTTCCAGTGTTGGAGCATTCACAACTTCTGGAGGCAAGCTGTTCCACTGATTAATTGTTCGGACTGTCAGGAAATTTCTCCTTAGTTCTAAGTTGCTTCTCTCCATGATTAGTTTTCATCCATTGCTTCTTGTCCTGCCCTCGGGTGCTTTGGAGAATAGCTTGACTCCCTCTTCTTTGTGGCGACCCCTGACACTGCCATCGTATTTTCCCTAGGCCTTCTTTTCATCAGACTAGACATACCCAGTTCCTGCAACAGTTCTTCATATGTTTTAGCCTCCAGTCCCCTAATCATCTTTGTTGCTCTTCTCTGCACTCTTTCTAGAGTCTTCACATCTTTTTTACACTCTGGCGACCAAAACTGGATGCAGTATTCCAAGTGTGGCCTTACCAAGGCATTATAAAGTGGTATTAACACTTCACATGATCTTGATTCTATCCCTCTGTTAATGCAGCCTAGAACTGTGTTGGCTTTTTTGGCAGCTGCTGCACACTGCTGGCTCATATTTAAATGGTTGTCCACTAGGACTCCAAGATCTCTCTCACAGTTACTACTGTTGAGCGAGGTACCACGTATACTGTACTTGTGCATTTCGTTTTTCTTGCCTAAATGTAGAACCTTACTTTTTTCACCATTGAATTTCATTTTGTTAGATAGCGCCCAATGTTCAAGTCTGTCAAGATCCTTCTGTATCTTGAGTCTGTCTTCCGGAGTGTTGGCTATTCCTGCTAGCTTGGTGTCATCTGCAAATTTTATGAGTTCCCCATCTATCCCCTCATTCAAGTCATTGATGAAGATGTTGAAGAGTACTGGGCCTAAAACAGAGCTTTGGGGTACCCCACTGCATACTTCCCTCCATGTAGATGCAGTTCCATTGAGGACTACATGTTGAGTGCGGTTGGTCAGCCAGTTACGAATCCATCTGGTGGTGATACTGTTTAACCCACATTTTTCTATTTTATCTAGTAGTAGACTATGGTCTACTTTATCAAATGCCTTACTGAAGTCCAAGTAAATTATATCGACAGCATTCCTCCGGTCCACTAATTTTGTCACTTTGTCAAAGAATGCAATAAGATTTGTCTGGCATGATCTGTTTTTGACAAACCCATGTTGGCTTTTGGTTATTATTTTGTTTCTAGGTGTTCGCTTTTTTTTCTTTGTTTTTCCTTAAAGAGGTTTCTCTTCTCATCCAAGAAGCTTCTTCAGTTCTGACTGAATGGTGAAGGATTTATAATATAAATCTCCACCAAATATAGATCCTTCCATTCTCCACCATTCAGTCAGAACTGAAGAAGCTTCTTGGATGAGAAGCGAAATGCCTTCAAGGAAAAACAAAGAAAGGCCGATTGCCTTTCTTGCAACTCACTCATATTTATGACGATTGCAGTGTCCTGGGGTCATATGATTCCAGTTTGCAACCTTCTGACAAGTCAGTGGGGAAACCTGTATCCTCTAAGCAAAATCTAGATTTTTGTTCAAGGGGGCACATACCCAACCGAGTGATTTATGGCCTTTCGACTCCCAAATGTTACTTTCAATCAATCTCAACATCTAAAATTATTTGAATTATTTAAAAATATTTTGATAATCATATATGAGCATGTATTTTGTCTTGTGGATTTCAACCCAATTTTTTTTTAGAAAAAGTCCATAGGGTTCATCAGACTCTTAAAGAGGCCTGTGATGCAAAAAGGGTAAGCTTTAAGGCATGACAAAAAAAAAAAAAAAACCACCAAAGAGTGCCTCAGTAACATGATTTATGAAAGCTTAATTTGGAGGGCACTTTTGATTTTCAATTCTCATTTTTTGATTTGTAACAAGTGTGGCTTAGGGTGGCTGGCTGGCTGTACAAAGGATGGTGTTAGCTATTTCTCTCCCTTACCACCAGTTCCTACTTGATTTTTTCCCCCTACTACAGATAGTTCTCAACTTACGACCACAACAGAGCCAAAATTTCCATTGCTAGATGAGACGGTTGTTAAGTGAGTTCCCCCCCCCCTTTTCCAGCCTTTCCTGCCACTTTTGTTAAGCGAATCACTGTACTTGTTACATCAGTAACACGGTTGTTAAGTGAATCCGGCTTCCCCATTGATTTTGCTTGTCAGAAGGTCGCCAAAGGTGATCAACATGACCCTAAGACACTGCAACTGTCATAAATGTGAGTCAGTTGCCAAGTCAAGAATTTTGATCACATGGCCGTCAGGATGCTGCTACGGTCGTAAGTGTGAAAAAAACTCACCTTTTTTTCAGTACCGTTGTAACTTCGAACAGCCATTAAACAACCTGTTGTAAGTTAAGGACTATCTGTACACTTCCCTTTCCTCCACTCAGTGAAGGAAGGGGAAGTGTACAGGTAGTCCTTAACGTACAAAAGTTTTTAAATGTTAACTACGTTGTTAAAATACCACAAGATTCTCACCGTTGTCACAATCTTTGCTTCCTCAATGATGTAAAGAGGTGAGCAATTGAAGGAGGCCTGACTTTTTCTTGCAGGACAAACTTGCCAAATTTCAAACAGATCATCTCCCAGTTTGCTTGGCTGGCTAGCCTTACACCGTTGCAAAGATATTGTGTGGAAATTTATTCATTTATTCAATCTGTACATCTTTTTTTTAAGAATAAGAGTTTCTTATATATTATTTAGTTTTTTTATATACCCAAGTTGGGCCTGTCACTCCCTCTCAGCCCTAATTTACCTCACAGGTTGTGGTAGGGAAGACAGTAGGAGGAAGGCCTATTCATCACCGTGAGTTATTTATGCAAATTAATAAAGGCGGGATACAAATAAACGAACAAACAAATATCCTGCCTTTGAAGTGAAAGGTCAGGAGAGTTCCCATAGGTTTCCCTCCTCCCAATTTTACTCCTAGTGGGCATTTCTTCCCTACTGAATAGAAATGCTCTTTAGCTATTCCAAAGATAATTTTCCAAAAGGCAACTGGACTTTCTTGGGGTTTTTTTTTTCCTTGAAAAGGTTTCGCTTCTCATCCAAGAAGCTTCTTTAGTTCTAACTGAAGAAGTTAGAAGAATTAGAACTGAAGAAGCTTCTTGGATGAGGGGAAAAAACCCCAATAAAGTTCGGTTTTTGTTTTTGTTTTTGAAAAACACCATTGGGGTAACCATGACCTGGAGGATTGAGAATCTCCTTGAGTTAGCAAGTGGACTTTCTTGAGTTTTTTTTCCCCTTGAAAAGATTTCGCTCCTCATCCAAGAAGTTTCTTCAGTTCTAACTGAAGAAATTAGAATTAGAATTGAAGAAGCTTCTTGGATGAGAAGCAAAATGTTTTCAAAGGAAAAAAAAGCCAAGTTCAATTGGTGGTTTTTTATTTATTTATTTATTTTTGGAAAAGCACCTTTGGGGCAGTGGTGAAATCCAATTTTTTTTACTACGGGTTCTGTGGGCATGGCTCGGTGGGCGTGGTGTGGCTTGGTGGACGTGGCAGCAGAAGGATACTGCAAAATCCCCATTCCCTCCCCACTTTGGGGCCAGCCAGAGGTGGTATTTGCCAGTTCTCTGAACTACTCAAAATTTCCACTACCGGTTCTCCAAACTACTCAAAATTTCCACTACCAGTTCTCCAGAACCTGTCAGAACCTGCTGGATTTCACCCCTGCTTTGGGGCAACTATGGCCTGGACGATTGAGAATCTCCATAGACTCTTCAGCTCTCCTGGAGTTAGCAAGAAGACTGGGTTGCTCCTTTCCTCAGTGTTGGTCCCTCACACGATTGCAAGGTCTATTTGTTTTGCATTGTCTTTGGCCTAGATTTTGCAGCAAAGCTACCAAGGCATGACGAGAGGGGAGGTTTCTTTATCAGCTGGCCTATTGGTGAGTCTGATGCTGAAAAGGCCCGAGAAGGATTACTGATTCAAAGTCCCCCGAGGGAAGTTATGTGGCTGAAGAGGTTAGAACCGGCATCTCCCCGTTTCTACTCTACCCTGCTTGTCACTACCTCACGCTGCTTCTTCTGGGGAGTCCTTGGAGCTCTCTGAGCTTGGTTACTTGGTTACTATGACAATCATTAAGTGTTGTACCTCATGATTCTTGACAAATGTATCTTTTCTTTTATGTACACTGAGAGCATATGCCCCAAAGACAAATTCCTTGTGTGTCCAACGGCAGGCTAATTCTGCCTATGTGCCAGCAGTTCGATTCTCACCGGCTCAAGGTTGACTCAGACTTCCATCCTTCCGAGGTCGATAAAACGAGGACCCAGATTGTTGGTGTCAATACACTGATGCTTTAAACTGCTTGGAGAGGGCTGTAAAGCATTATGAAGTGGTATATAAGTCTAAGTACTATTGCTAAGGGTCCAGAAAGACCCCCAGACTGCACAGCAATCCTAAGCATGACAGTGCAAAGTCTTGCAGAACCAAAGATTAAAAGTGCCAGTTCTGGGGGTACCAATCATCCACAACTGTTTAGGTTTTTCTAGGATTCAAACTGAGAACGGACTTCCCCCAATCAGACATTAAACCATCTTATTCCCTCTTATTCCAACAAGGGAAGCCCTTAAGGTGTGTAACATAGGCTTGTTACCCGAGTCCTTAGAAGGAAGTTACATGAATTGCAATGACTTCCAGAAAAGGTTAGATAGAGATGGCCCTCCGTCAGAGATTGTGGGAGGCAAGGAAAAGAAGGGGAGGAATCATAGAAACCAACAATCAAGAGATAAGGGCAAGTGAAACTCTTGGCCACTTATCTTGTAAATGACAACTCAGCCTGAGTGAGAAGATACCTAGAAAGAAGTGATCACATCACTGAAGAAGCCCCCACCTGAATGAACTCACCAGAAATGCAGGCTGGAAATTCCTTTTGTAATTTCCAAGTTTGGCATTCATTCAATCAGAATAGGGCTGGAAGGTACCTTGGAGGTCTTCTAGCCCAACCCCATACTCAAGCAGGAGACCCTATACCCACAGCTTCTGAAGGCAAAGTTGTTCCACTGGTTAATTGTCCTCTCTGTTAGGAAGTTTCTCCTTATTTCCAGGTTGCTTCTCTTCTTGGTTGGTTTCCATCCATTGTTTCTTGTCCTGCTTATTGGAAAATAAGTTGACCCCCTCTTCTTTGTGGGAGCCCCTCAAATGCTGGAATACTGCTATCATGTCATCCCTAGTCCTTCTTTTATTAAGACTAGGCATACCCAATTTCTGCAACTGTTCTTCCTACGTTTTTTGTGTTTTCTCTTGAGACATTCGAGAGACATTTCTTGTGTCGATCTGCTAACTTTACTCTTGCCTACCTGACAATGGAGTGATAAACATCACCAATATCATACCTGTATCATTTTCTGCTGAGAACCACTATAGCAGTGGTGGCCAACCTTAAGCATACCATGCGCCAATTTTTTCACAGACGAGTTCAGATGCGCCATACAACTCAAGCACGTTTTTTACCTCCTTACTTTCACGTTTAGGGTTGTAAAATAGGGATAGTTGTAGGATCTGCTTTGCTTAAGGGAGGAAAAGGAATAACTCAATCACGCAATTCAATTAATTAATTTATGCCATTTCAAAATTTGACAAACGTAATATATATTTAATCTTGAATCTGTCTTTCAATCACTCTCAATACAAAAACCACACTAGTACACTCAATAAAACACTGCTTCAAACTCCATGCCACAATGGCTCACTCAGAACTGACTGACCATATCGAACGCTCGACGCTCATTCGCACGTGACTTCAAACACATGGTGTGTTGCTAGTGTGCGGTGTTTGCGATCGTTTGAGCAGGAACGCGCAACGGCAACACCGATAAAAATATTCGTACGTTTGTAAACCAGTCTAAAGTAACACCTCACAAGTTCCATTCTAAGTTTCAGACACCGAGAAGTTGAACATTACCGAAGGCTGTACGAATTGAACTGAGATCACTTTGGTGTTGAAAATATTAAGATGGATTCAGTTATGACACCTATTTAAAAAAAATAAGTAGGCGCAAGGATGCAATGCGCCACTTGTAATCGTCCAATGCGCCATGTTTGGTGCATGCACCATGGTTTGGTCACCCCTGCACTATAGGGTAGTAGTGAAGGAGTTGGACTAGGCATGAGGAGACCAAGATTCTAGAGCTCTAGAGCAGTGTTTCCCAACCTTGGCAACTTGAAGATGTCTGGACTTCAACTCCCAGAATTCCCCAGCCAGCGAATGCTGGCTGGGGAATTCTGGGAGTTGAAGTCCAGACATCTTCAAGTTGCCAAGGTTGGGAAACACTGCTCTAGAGAGAGGGGGATTAATAGAATACCCATTCTTATATAATAAGGAGAAGTAATAATAAGAGGGATTGATTAAATAAATAATGAAAGATTATAATTCAACATGAATATGTGTATGTTTGCTAAATGTTACAAATACAATTAAAAATATTTACTTGTATTAAAATGTATGACATGCAGAATATGGTGATTGACATAAAAATAACATATTTGAAATACCGAATAACTAAATAATGAAGGATTATGAGTTGAATAAGCAAATAATGGAAGATTTTAATTTAACATAAATGTTTGTATTATTATTATTAGAATTATATAAGCTTGCTAAATGTAATAAATATGATTAACAATATTCTATCTGTATTAAAAGGTATGACACTTAGGATAGGGTGATTGGCACATTGAAATACTGAGTAACTAAATAATGAAAGATTATAATTTAATAAAAATATGTATATTATTACTAGAATTATATAAGCTTGTTAAATGAAACAAAAATTTGAATAATACTATTTTATTTGTATCAAAATGTAAGACGCTCAGGTGCCACACTGTTCACGCATTGATATGTTTGTAAAAAAATTAAAAACTTGTAGAAAAAACAACACAGATTCTAGTGCTCCTTCAGCCATAGGAGTTCTCCTCAATGAGACTGGGTCAATGTCTTTCCCTCAGCTCAAAAACCAGGGTGGTCTGTTGTAGTGAAGGAGTTGGACTAGAAGTGGGAGGACCCAGTTTTAGCTCCTCCCCCAATTTGGTTATAGAAGTACCCTGAAGGCTTTGGGGACAATGCTCTCCTTCTCAGTCCAAGAGTCAGTGCAGTCCAAATGGTGAAAGTGCTAGACTATGAGTGAGGAGATCTAGAAGTTTTCCCTCAGCCAAGAACATCGCTGGAAGACTTTGGGCCAAGGGCCCTCTTTTAACAGAAGACACAGTACCAACAGAAGAGCCTATTTGTAGCTTAGGGTTGAACTGTGAGCTCCTTGGTGCTTACTGAGCTTGATTTTTTTGGGGGGGGGGCAGACATTTGATTACCAACAACAAGGTAACATCATCAGTGCTAGAAGGAAGTGGGGTTTCCTGTCTGTTTATAAAGAAGCGCCTTGCCCTGTCTGTGTTGGTGTAACACTGGAAAAAGTAACCCACAGTCTAATCAAGAACCACCACGAACACTCCCACCGATACGGACAGGGCAAGCCACTTGAATCTAAACAGAGCAAACACTACTCTCTTCTAGCACTGATGATGTTACCTAGTTGGGTAATGAAACGTCTGCAAGACAATAATAGAATAGAATAGAATAGAATAGAATAGAATAGAATAGAATAGAATAGAATAGAATAGAATAGAATAGAATAGAATTCTTTATTGGCCAAGTGTGATTGGACACACAAGGAATTTATCTTTGGTGCCTATGTGTGTCCAATCACACTTGCCCAATAAAGAATTCTATTCTATTCTATTCTATTCTATTCTATTCTATTCTATTCTATTCTATTCTATTCTATTCTATTCTATTCTATTCTATTCTATATGAAGAACAAATGCAGGAATTGGGTATGTTTAGTCTAGTAAAAAGAAGGACTAGGGGTGACATGATAGCATTGTTCCAATATTTTAACAGATTAACAGAGTTGGAAGGGATCTTGTAGGTCATCTAGTCCAACCCCCTGCCCAAGCAGGAGATCCTATACCATTTCTGACAGATGGCAGTCCAGTCTCTTCTTGAAAGCTTCCAGTGATGAAGCTCCCACACCTTCTGAAGGCAAAGCTGTTCCATTGGTTGATTGTTCTCACTGTCAGAAAATTTCTCCTTATTTCCAGGTTGAATCTCTCCTTGTTCAGTTTCCATCCATTATTCCTTGTCTGGCCTTCAGATGCTCTGGAAAATAGCTTGACCCCCCTCCTCCTCTCTGTGGCAGCCCCTCAAATATTGGAACCCTGCTATAATGTCTCCCCTGGTCCTTCTCTTCACTAGACTAGCCATGCCCAGATCCTGCAACCATTCATTGTATGTTTTAGCCTTCAGTCCCCTAATCATCTTGGTCGAGGGGCTGCCACAAAGAAGACGGGGGTCGACTTATTTTCCAAAGGAGCAGAAGGCAAGACAAGAAGCAATTGATGGAAACTAACTAAGGAGAGAAACTACCTAGAACTAAGGAGAAATTTCCTGACAGTGGGAACAATTAACCCGTGGAACAGCTTTACCTTCAAAAGTTGTGGGTGCTCCGTCACTGGAGGCTTTTAAGAAGAGACTGGACAGCCACCAGTCTGGAATGGTGTATAGCGTCTGTTGCTTGAGCAGGGGGTTGGACTAGAAGACCTCTAAGGTCCCTTCGAACTCTGATGTTCTATCTTCTACCTCCAAGCTTCCTCCCAGTCCTATGATGGCATGAATAGTAGCTAAGGATGCGGCAAGCCTCTCTGGTGTGGGCTGGAGAGGAGATGAGGGCAACATCATGAGGACAGAAGAGTAAAAAGATGTTGCCAGGGCATGTTAGGGATGAGATAGTAAAAAAGCCCCAATTACTGATCCAAAGAAACCCGGGGAACTTCCATGTCTGGAGGCAGCATGAACATTGCATCTCCTTTATCTTAGTCCAACACCTTAACTTCTTCCTTTTTTTATTTATGCGGTGCTATTATTCATACTGTTTTTTCGCCAAGTTTATTGATGAAGAGAAGTGATAAAAAATGAGTTTTATTTTGTTGTTTTTTTAAACTTAGGCAAGAGACTCTCTTTATCTTTTGATTTCCTTTCTTTCTTTCTTTCTTTTTTTTCTCCATTCACTGGGCCCACTTTATTGTTTGCAATGAATGGCAATCATTAGTAGAGTTGCGATGGATGAATCTTTTCCTGTAATTATGCAGAAGGAACAATGAGTTCATCTTCTTTCTTCTTCTTTTTTTAAAATATCTTTATTAATTTCTCAAACTTTAAAAATCACGATAAATCTTTAAGCAATGCTACATCTTCTTATTTACATTGATTTCATATTAATACAATACAATATTTACAATATTTACAATATTATACGTCCTTGTTTCGTTTTCCCTTTTTCGTTTTCTATCATCAATGCATTGATACTAATTTTCCCATACATCATAATAGCCTGAGTCTTTTTGTCCTCTTAATTCTATAGTTAATTTGTCCATTTCTGCACAGTCAGAAATTTTTTTTATTTCCTTTCTAAGAAAAATAGGTTTGGGCAGTTTCGCTATAAGAATTTGAGCAGGAGGTTAATTCCAAGCGGTTGGCCTCATTTGAAAACCTTGGGTTTGGTTGATTTGATACGGCCACCTGTGGTTCCTTTTATTACTGTGCTTTTAACATTGGCGTACAGTAAGTTGTTTTGAAGGGGTTGACAATGGAAAAGTGTGAAACCGATCAGCTTGAAATGAAATAAATAGAACTTCCAGATTCTCAAAACTCTGATCAGAACGTAATAATATGGGATCAAAACATGGCTGGCCAGAAAGAGTGCTTCTGTGACAAAACATGGAATGGTTCCTCCTCCTTTTTTTAAAGGCTGAAATTGAGACATGAAGTCCAAATTCTAAGTGAGTTTGATTTGTTCTGTGCAAGTTTGGAGAATCTAAAACTATAGTTGGAACGATTTGAGGGTCCTTGGTGTTTTCTGAGCTTGGTTGCTTTCTTGCAGATGTTTCTGTACCAAACTAATGAAGTATCTGCAAAAAAAATTAACAACCAAGCTCACAGTTCTCTGCTTGATTTGTGTGTATGTGTCATGTAGTGAATATTGTCAGTTGTATGTCTATGCAGGGTGATGCACCCCTATCTAACATTCCAATATAAGCAGAACACGTGATATGATGTTCTTTGCGCATGTGTGCATTCCTAAACCACCATTAATTCTCTTCTGACTTGGTTCTTGACCTGAAAGGTCGTGTTTCTCAGCAAAATGTAGTTTATTCAGGATTTATTGTTTTTGTACTGAAATAAATATTTTCTATTAGACTTTTAATCTCGGCTTTATTTCTAACTGTCTGAATTCCAAGAAAAGATCTAAATCGCCTCTATGAGATTTTATTCTCATCCCAACAGTATGCGTGTTTGTTTAAAGTATTGCTGGATTCTATTCTAGCAATATATTCAAAAAGATAGACAGGTAGTCCTCGACCTATGACCACAACTGTCCCCAAAATTTATGTTGCTAAGCAAGATAGATGTTAAGTAGATTTTGCCCCATTTTACGACCTTTCTTTCTACATTTGTTACGTGAATCATTGCAGTTTGTCAGTAACATAGTTGTTAAGTCCCCATTGACTTTGCTTGTCAGAAGGTAGCAAAACCCTGCAACTGTCTTAAATACCAGTCGGTTGCCAAGCGTCTGAATTGTGATCACGTGACCATGGGAATGCTGCAACGGTTGTAAGTGTGAAAAATGGTCATAAGTTCCTTTTTTCAGTGCCGTTGTAACTTTGAACGGTCACTAAATGAACTATTGTAAGTCAAGAACTACCTATAATGCCTAGTTGCTGTAAACGGAAAGAAAACTCAAGCTCAAATTTATCTTTCAGCAAAATGAACGTAGCATTTGTATTAGGTACTTGGTCAGGATTATCTTGAAAGCGAAAAAGGAATTAGGTAAAGTCACTTTTCCTTTGAGCTCCCAGCTCTTCTCTTGAAATTGGCTAGTCTCAACTGTGGATGAAAAAAGGGAAATGACACTATTGAACTTTCAGTTCTAATATGAGAAATTAACATTTGAATGACAGCTTTATGATACCAATCTTATACCAAACACAATCAAGGTGGGGTTATTTTGAGTTTCTTTCCCACCCTTTCCACTTTCCAGGGACTGAGTTACCATTTCTCTTCCCTCAACAGTTCATCCATCCTTTCATCAAAATTATCTCCACATTCTTTTACTAAGATATCTGGAAATGTTAGATTAGGGCAGGTTGTTCTAAGTCATTGCAACTGTTTTGGGTTCAGATGGCCAATGGCTAGGAAGCAAATCAGACTTCTTGGAACAGCTTAACTTCCATAAACGGATAGAATTAGGATGGTGAGTCTATCAGATAGAAAAGTGAGTGGTGGCTTTGGCTTGCCAAGGCTCTTCTACTGTTGTTGCTCCTTTTTGTTTTTCCTTCATGAAAGTGAGTAAGGAGCTACCAGGCAACTGGGCATGTCATGCCCCCATCGGAGCCTGAATCAGCGGAGGAGGACGAGCTGGAGTTGGGGCAGATGGAGCTCAAGGGGCTTCCTTGGCTTTGGAGGAATGTGGGGAGGAGCAGGACAAGGCAGCCCAGAGCCCCTCAGGATTGTGACGGCTTGTTAGCAGGGAGGAACAGGGGCAGGATGACAGAGAGAGGGCAAGAAATGGAAATGAGGAGTGACGGAGCTCAGGCAATGGTCAAGGACCGCCTCCTCCTGATCCCCGAGCACAGAGAGTGGAGAGAAGGCGGGAACAGCGCAGGTCGACCCAACGACCCGGGAGGAGAGCGCCCCAACCCTCTTCACAAGGCACACCTGGGGACTGAGATTTAAGGAGACGCTGTGGGGAGGGGCATTTCTCAGGAACAAATGCTGAATTTGTAGAGTTTTGTGGGCCATTGCAGATGTCTGGAGTTTGCAGGACTGCTCGCTTCTTCCTTGCTTTGTGGACTCATTGTTTCTTCCTTGCTTCGTGGACTCGGTGCCTTATTCCTTGCTTCGTGGATTCATTTCCCTATTCCTTTGCTTTGTTGGACTGCGCACAGCCAGAGGCTACCATATGTGTATGTGTATGTGTGCACTTTGCTCTGGGACTTGCCAAGAACGTGGGAGCATTTGGGGGAAATTTGGAGCATTAAAGGGGAGTTTGAACTCTCAGCTGGCTGTGTGGCCTTCGTGCCTTGTCTTGGGTCATCACAGGGCATAACCACACAACTGTATGCTGCCTGGTCAAGAACAACCTTGGCCTGTATAGAAATAATCCTGTATAGAAATTCTAAATAGACTGTGCACTGGGGTACGAAGATCAAAAGGCACTCTAAGAAAATTGGGCTTTTAGAAGATACTTTGTCTGGATGTGGAGAAGAACAATCCGTCGCACACATGATATGATGCATATGATGTCCTTCAATGGGTATGGAGGATGACCTCATGCAAATGAGAGAAAATGTTGTTGACATGGCCCGATATTGGGTGAATGTCATCTAGTTTTAATCCTATTTATTTTTCATACTTTTCATATGTGTTATATCTCCATGGTGGCACAGTGGTTAGAATGCAGTACTGCAGGCTACTTCTGCTGACTGCCGGCTGCCAGCAGTTCGGCAGTTCGATTCTCACTGGCTCAAGGCTGACTCAGCCTTCCATCCTAGGTGGGTAAAATGAGGACCCAGATTGTTGGGGGGGCAATATGCTGACTCTGTAAACCGCTTAGAGAGGGCTGTTAAGCACCGTGAAGTGGTATATAAGTCTAAGTGCTATTGCTATCTCTATTATCTATTTTATATTTATTTTACTTGCTCAGTGTTGAATGTTATATGCCTGTAATTTGAAGGTGCTTCTGAACACAAATAAAGTATGAATGCTCTGGAGTTATTTTTTTTCCCAGTCAACTTTTATGCATCTTCTCCCTGTGTAAATGGGAAGCCATCACCCACCACCTCTGCCTCCTGCAGGAAATACAGTAGAGGTAGCCTAGAAATGGAACCAAACCATTGGCTATGATCTCAGAAAATCCACACAATCATTTTTGAGTCAGGCCCATAATGATTTCTTTAACTTGCATTTCTCAGTAAACCTGAGGTAAAAGTCTACCTTAAGATAAGACTGGGAAAGTTCCCACCATTTGATCGCTTAGATAATTTAGATAAAGTATAATACCTCATAATAAATTACAATGATGTTGATAAAGAAGAGCTGTAATATAGCCATAAGTGGAAAATGTACACGTTGCTTTTCCCTTTTTAAAACAATCTCAATATCTTATCAATTCGCTTAAAACAAAAGATATCAATTTAGGAATATCTCAAAGTGAGTAGATCCATCTTGAAGGAACAGTCACTTTTACATAATGTTTTCTCCACATACACACCCACTGCATTTACAATCACTGGATCCCCATCTGATTCCTTTCCTCCCTCTGTTGCAATTCTTTTGACTCACAGCCAAATGGTGTTGGGCTGATTCTGTGTGTGGGCAGTTTGTGGTAAGCCAAATGATTTGTGTGACTTTTTTTGGGATTTGCTCTCTTCCTTTTGATGCATGTCAACCATCTAGAAGGGAAAGCACCTGCCAGTCATGGTGTCACAGCAGGAATGGTTGCGTTAGGAGCCCGGACTCTTTTGGTTATCTCTACCTTCTCCTAACCCAATGGATTGAAGTCACAAAGAGACCTGAGTCACAAATTCTACTTACAATTTCCCTTTCCTTTCTTTAGGCAAGAGATCCCAACCATCAAGGTCTCTTCGGTGTGTGTGTGTGTGTGTGTGTGTGTGTGTGTGTGTGTGTGTGTGTGTATGTGTGGTGTGTGTGTGTGTGTGTGTGTGTGGGGTGTGTGGGTGAGGAGTGGGTTCTATTTACCTTCCCTGCCAGTTCGCATCGTGACGGAAGTGCACGTCTTGCTCGCTTTGCTTGCTCGTGCATGCGCGCACACCTTTTCCCAGAAATGACCCTCTGCGCATGCGCAGAGGGTTTTTTGGCAATCCGCAGCGACCAGAGGACCGGTTCGGGAGCGTGGACCGCCGGTCATCGCTGGCGCTTTGGCGAGCAGCGGGAAATTTCTGCTACCGGTTCTATAGAACCGGTCCGAACCGGCAGCAACCCGCCACTGGTGTGTGTTACTCAATTATTTCAATTATTTCACTATTTCAACCTTCCACTGCCCCAGTGAGCAACACAGAGTTCAAGCAGTTTTAATAGCCAAAAGAGATGAAGCCCAGAATGTTCATTCTTTTGAAATCCACATCCCTTAATGGAAATCGATGGCTGGACTCTCCACAATCTTGATGTTGCTAAGCAATCGGTCCGTCGATTTTGGAAAGATAAATGTATCAATGACTCAGTGGTTTGGAAACCTGATTGCTTGCAACCTGTGGGCAAACTGCTTGCAGATGGAGATGATGTATGGACGGGCACTGTAAAATACAGTCATCCTATGAAGAAGGGGAAAGCTGAAATAAGATTCTAAGCACAGTCATGGTTTTGCTTAGTGATCAAGTTGCCGATTCCAACTGTGTTTGCTAAATGAGGACTACCACAAATCTAGACACACAGATTCATACAAAAGCATTAAGTGACTGTCTCGAGTGGCAACTGTGGGGTACCTAATTGTTTATTTAATTTATTCTGGTTTTGCCTGGTGGTAGTGGACAGTGGTGCAGTGGATAGAATGAAGCATCGGAAGCAAACTGTATTGCAGGCAAATTCTGCCCACAACCTGGAGTTCGATCCTGACCAGCTCAAGGTTGACTCAGCCTTCCATCCTTTCAAGGTCGGTAAAATGAGGACCCAGAATGTTGGGGTCAATATACTGACATTGTAAACTGCCCAGAGAGTGCTGTAAAACACTGTGGAGTGGTATATAAATCAAGATGTTATTGCTATATGACAGAAAGTGTTGAGCTGGCTTTGAATGCTAGCATCTGTGAGTTTCTCTTTGTGTGTATCTCTGTATGTCTGTGTCTATATGCTTGCAAATGTGTCCTCTATTTCTGGTTGTAAAGTATCTTAACCAGAGGTGGGTTCCTCCCGGTTCGGACCGGTTCTATGGAACCGGTAGTAACTTGGCAGCCTGGGTCGCTGGAACCGGCAGTGACCTAGACCTGCCACGCCCCCAAACCGGCTCTCTCGGTGGTGCCTATGGTGCCCCATCTTGTTTTTTAGCACTGCGCATGCGCGCGCACCCGCGCGTCACATCAGGAAGCGAACCAGCAGCAAAGAAAATCAGAACTCACCCCTGATCTTAACCTAATACAGCAGGAGTGTCAAACTCAAGGCCCATGGCCTGCAGGGTGCTTAAATCTGGCCCGCAGGCCCGGCCTGGAAATAGCAAAGGACCAGCCTGCAGTGCCTCTGGCAGCCAAATTGGGGCATGTGGGGGGCATTAGCCCCCCCCCCCGATCAGGGGTGAAATGCTCCTGGTTTGCTTTTACCTGTCAGTCGTCGGAGAGCCAATCGTGAAGGTAGCGCGATGCTCCGCCCACCCGCCGGGACACCACCATTTGAGTTCTTGTACCCACTGCGCATGCACAGAACGCTTTGTGCATGCGCAGAGGGTAAAAGAACTCCAATGGCGGTGTCCCAGTGGGTGGGTGGAGCATCGCGCTGCCTTCGCGATCGGCTCTTCGACGACTGACAGGTAAAAGCGAACCGGGAGCATTTCACCGCTGCCGCCGATGCCCCATTTTTGGCCTGGACGGCCTCCTGCAGCACTTTGCCAGCCAAGACAGGGCTCCAGAGGCCCCCCCCCGTGCTCCGTTTTGGCCGGCAGGGTGCTGCAGGAGGCGTCCATCCCATCCCCCTTCCTGGCCAGCCCGCAGAGGAGAACTACAATGCTGATCCAGCCCTCGAATAAATCCAGTTTGACACCCCTGTGATACAGATATATTTTCAGAATAATTCCCATCTTTTCTTGAAATAAGAAAATGTGCCTCCCTTGTGTGGTCCTTCCCAGGCTTTGACTGTGGTTGTCTGGTTGAGGATTCACACTGAGAAATGAATTGGCCAGAGAGAAGGATTCAAATGTAGCCCGACAAAGAGATGACAAGCATTACGGAAGCAGATGGCACAGTGAAGAGACAGTGATGCAAGATCAAAGTCTCCCGGAGTGCCAATCCATCTCCCCAGGCAAGGAATTGTTATTCAACCTCCAAAACAGGTGACTGAGGCACAGAGAGGTAATGTGGTGTGGTGTGATATGGTGTGGTGTGGTGTGGTGATTCAGCATCCTGCCACAATGCACAAAGTCCCCAGCGGGCCTTTTCAGCTGTTAAGTCAGGCTTTTCAAAATAACGCTTTTGAAAGAGCACAAAACCATGTTCAAAAGTTACCTAACCAAGAGGCAACAATGCACTTGTGAGGTGCAGAAGGAGTCTCCCTCCAGCTGTCCTGCACAGGTCTGTCCTCCAGGTCTGTCCCTGCTCCTCAGCTGGCAAACTTTTGGGAATTGGAATGGAGGTACAAAGGAGAGATAGATTGGAAAGGTCAAAGTGATCCCACTGTTATGCTCAGAATTGCCTCTGGAGGATGATATCCAGGAAATATTGCAGTCATTGAAAGAATAACAGAATAACAGAGTTGGTAGGGACCTTGGAGGTCTTCTAGTCTAACCCTCTGCTTGACAGGAGATCCTATACCATTCTGAACAAATAGTTGTCATCTCTTCTTGAAAACCTCCAGCGATGGAGTATCTACAACTTCCAGAGGCAAACTGATT
>JALIGW010000067.1:1737500-1795000 GCA_023053685.1 Diadophis punctatus similis
AGTTAGGGGCTGTTCTTTTGCTTGGTTCCATGAATGGGGAATATCTGTATCCATATCCATATCCATCCAAAGAACAGAATAATTGGCGCGTTTGCCTATTGGATTAAATATTCCATGTTCCCCAGCAGGAGCAGAACTGAAGAGCTAGGGAATGATGGGCGTTCTAATACAAGACCTCCGGGGAAACTAAATTAGAGAAGACTTTGGAACAGGGACAATACATATTCTGAAACTAAACCCCAAATGGAAAAAGTCGAGCTTTCTCCATTTAAGTAATGTATGCACACTGAAATTCTACAAACATTTGATCAGAGTTTCATTTCTAATTTTCACCTTTCAGTTTTGGCAAGAGAAAAAATAATTGGGTAAAATTGTCTTCATTCTCATGGTTCAATGCATGTCTTATGGCATTCCCCCAGAATTTTGGAGGCTGGCCTTCATTGTCTTGACAGGGTCTTCTGCAAACAAACAAACAAAATCTTTCCCATTTACACTGGGAATCCATGGCTGTGGACTGCCATGTTATTTTTATTTATTTTTTATTTATTTATTAGTGAGACTTATATACCGCCTCATAATGCAAGCACTCTCTAAGCGGTTTACACCATTAAGCAATGTACTGTATATTTATATTGCCCCCAACAATCTGGGTCCTCATTTGACCTACCTCGGAAGGATGGAAGGCTGAGTCAACCTTGAGCAGGTGAGATTTGAACAGCTGAACAGCTGAACTGCTGTTCACAGTCAGCTAAAGTCAGCTAAAGTAGCCTGCAATACTGCACTCTAACTGCTGCGCCACCTCGGCTCATATCTATGACATTAGCCTGATCCATTATGGGAGGTTAAACCAGCAGCACCAGTTTAAACACCCAGGACCGATTGCATTATTTTCTCTGGTGCCACCCACTGGTGCCCTGTACAGGTAGTCCTCAACTTGCAACCATTCATTTAGTGACTGTCTGAAATTACTAAAGGCACTAGAAAAAGTGATGTATGACCATTTTTCACACTTACAACCATTGCAGTATCCCCGAGGTCAGTTGATCCAAATCCAGACTCTTGGCAACTCGCTCATATTTATGACAGTTGCAGCATCTCGGGGTCTTGTGATCACATTTTGCGACCTTCTGACAAGCAAAGTCAATGGGGAAGCCAAATTCACTTAACAACCGTCTTACTAACTGAACAACTGTGGGCAGAAAGGTCGTAAAAATGGGGCAAAAACTCACTTAGGAAACGTCTTGCTTAGAAACATAGAGTTTGGGCTCAATTGCGGTCATACGTCGAGGAGTACCTATAAGATGGCCAGATCTTGTTCTGTACTTTAACCTCAAATTCTAATATCCACGTAGATGAAGTGTGGGAAACGAATACATGTAGAACAAGAGTCACCATTGCACTGCACGTATTTGGTTATTTCCAGGTCAGATGTAAAAACCTCGACCTACTTCTGAGGTGGAAGGATGTAAGGCAGAACGCAAGAGCGGGAAGCCGACGAATGGGTTTGGGGGTTTTAGAGCTACGACAAAGGATAAGAATGCAACGTATTTGTCTGTTATTTAATGGTTTATTTCTAGAAGGTTTAGAGGTGCAAACTCGATCCTGAGGACACTTTAGGAGATGACAGAAATCCCACTCCTTGGCTCGACATGGAAACAAATGAAAGCCATGCCAGCCTCTTTTCTCAGCTTTACGAGAGTCATTTAGGGAGATAACTCCTTCAACTTGTCATGTTTGTGGTTGACACATTGGGCTAGAAGCATGCAATACAAGCACATTTGTGAAACCGGGGGTTGATTAAATTCCATGCAAGAGAAGTATGAATTTATGAGATGCAACCTCTTTAACTATGCCTCCAGTCACCCCACTGGAAACAAAAAAACAAGTGTGAAATGCCAATCATCTCTGTTTCCTTCCAGTGCCCAAGTGGTGACGCATTGGGCACTATGTGGAACAAACCCAGATATTTGGCGCATTGGGCTTTCACACACATAGTCATCTTGACGTGGCATTGTAATGAAGATCAATAATTTGGTCTTGCGGTAGAACTTGGATGGATCTCAAAGAAGTCAGTTCCTCTGGGATGTGAGCATTGCCACTGATAGCCTTGACTCTTGTCTCTCCTACTTGAAGTGGTCTGAGAGTTGGATCTAGACAGAAGTCAAACCTCATTGCCCAGGGTGTCCCAGCGGCCTTGAAAGAGGTCCTGCTCCATCAAGGGTCTTGCATTGGACTACCATCATTCTTTGTTTTAGGGGAAGGTTATTGTGATGATCCGGGACAAGGCACGAAGGCAACACAGCCAGCTGAGAATTCAAACTCCGGTGCTCACACACACACACACACACACACACACACACACACACACACACACACACACACACACACACACCAGCCTCTGGCTGCGAGCAGTCCAGCAAAGCAAAGGAATAGGGAAATGAATCCACGAAGCAAAGAACAAGGCACTGAGTCCACAACGCAAGGAAGAGTCCCGCGGGAGTTGGGCGGCTTATAAGAATGAACAAAATAAATAAATAAATAAATAAATAAGCCATGAGTCCACGAAGCAGGGAAGAAGCAATGAGTTCACGAAGCAAGGAAGGCAAGCAGTCCTGCAAATGCCAGACGTCTGCAACGGCACACAAAACTCTACCAATTCAGCATTTCTTCCTGACAAATGCCCCTCCCCACAGCAGCTCCTTAAATCTCAGTCCCCAGGTGTGCCTTGTGAAGAGGGGTGGGGTGTTCCCCTGCTGAGTCGTCAGGCCAGCCTGCCCTGTTCCTGCCTTCTCTCTACTCTCCGTGCTCGGGGATCATGAGGGGGCGGTCCTTGATCATCGCCTGAGCTCCGTTGCTCCTCATTTCTTGCCCTCTCTCGGACATCCTGCCCCCCATTCCTCCCTGCTAGCAAGCCATCCCAATCCTGAGGGGCTCTGGGCTGCCTCATTTTGCTCCTCCCCACATTCTTCCAAAGCCAATGAAGCCGCCTCCTCGATCTCCAGCTTCGGCTCATCCTCCTCCATAGATTCAAGATCCAACAAGGGCATGACAGTTATGGAGAAAGTTGTGAAGAAACAGAGGGCTCTGAAAGAAATAGAGCTATGGGTGAAAACATTTGGAAGCTACATGAAGAGTATTTGGAAGCTACAGTTGGCACAGAATGCAGCAGCACGAATAGTTATAGCGGCTCCTAGAGTGGTCCATGTAATGCCACTGTTACATGAAATGAACTGGTTGCCAGCTGATTTGCAGGTCCAATTCAAGTTGTTGATTATGACCTTTAAAGCAGTGGTGGGTTCCTACTGGTGCGGTCCACTCTATAGCACCGGTAGCGGCCCATTGGTGATGTCACAGTACCGGTGCGGTCGGTTTTCTGAGCGTTTTCCGAAAGCTTAACCTTTTATACTGTTAATTTTATACAGTTTTATACTGTTATTCTTTAGACGAAAACATTGAGGACTGTTAAAAGATACTGTTCTTTTAACAGTCCTCAATATTTTCGTCTAAGGAATCCATGACTGAAACCAAAAATGCTGTATGAGACTTGCTTGTCTTTTAACTATAGCATTTTCTGCATATAAAGGTTGCTGTGTTGCCATGGTGTAACACACACTTTGTATGCAAAGCTTTTCATGTAAGGTATAAAATAGCAAAAATAGTAACATCTCTCTGAAATAACTAATATATGACTCTCTGAAATAACTAATATATGACCGGCAACCTACGCCCACCCGGTCACATGGCCGGCAACCCACGCCCACCCAGTCACATGGCTGGCAAGCCACACCCACAAAATAAGCCACGCCCACAGAGTGGTAGTAAAAAAATTAGAAACCCGCCCCTGCTTTAAAGCCCTTTATGGTATGGGTCCAGGCTTCCTGAGGAACCATCTCATCCAGTAATGGGTTTCACTTACCTTTGCTAACGGTTCGGAGGTGTGCACGTGCATGCGCAATGTCAGGGTTCCAAATAGCATCCAAAATTAAATCAGAGTCCGAGTCAAGATATTCCTCAAAGTCCCAATTTATTATTAGAGCCATGTTGGTACATCTGGGTGAAACCCGAATCTGAAGTCCTCCGTGTTTCACCACCCAGTTGAAAGTTCAAGTCCTTGCCCCCACACCCACAAATCCATCACGTTGTCCAATCTTCAATTGCCATGCTGGCAGAGTCCACCCATCTCCTTCCGTGCAGGTGCAGAGACAAAGGATGACCTTGGCTTCCTAGAAAGAATTTGATATGGCTACATACTAACAACCTCATACAATCCCCACTCCCATTTTCCCACAGTAGAAAATGCATAGTAGAAGAGTGTAAATTGTGGCAGGCCAAAGATCCCAAATAAAATGGCTTTGGCCTGACACAGAGATCGTCTGTGATGACGTCCAATGGGTGGGTGGGGCCTCCCACCACCGCTGTTACCAGTACGCCCCAACCGGGGCGAACCGGTAGCAACCCACCACTGATCTCATCCCAATGGGAATAGCCTGCCCCACTCAAATCAGATCAGATTAACAGAGTTGGAAGGGACTTGCAGGTCATCTAGTCCAACCCCCTGCCCAAGCAGGAGACCCTACATCTGCCTCTACCTAGGATCGAACTCACAACTTCCTGATTGTAAGGCAAGAGCTCCACCTCTAGGCCAACAGAAGGGGCATGCTGTGGACCCTGTCAGTCAAGGAATTTTGACTGGCAGGATTCAGGAGAAGAGCCTTTTTTGTCTTCTTTTTTGGAACAACTCATTCCTGAAGCAAAAGGGATCGAATCAATCCCAAGGAAAGGTGTAATCTTTAGTTCTGGATGGGGTTGCATGTGTCCCTCGAGGAGAGATTTGCCCTAATCCTCTTGGCCTTCTGAAAGGGCCTGCACACCGATGAGACCATCCTATTCTGGAGGCTGCTAGTAAATTAGGAGATTCCCATCTCCATCCCATATATGCATTGGTCTTTCAATCCAGTTTGTTCTAATTTTAACGTTTTTACTCTTAATGCCTGCTTTATGTTTTTAATCTCCTAATTCTTTTATACTGCTACTTACTGTATGGCATGGCAAGGCACCCAGAAATGCTTGATAGCGAGATGGGTGGCATATAAACTTAATACGAAAATGAAAATAAGATAAAATGGAAATAAGATATATACCTAGAAATATACTGTCCCATTCATCATCTTGGAACAGCGGTGGAGGCTTGTGGTAAAGGAAGATGGAAATACTGAATCAGCAAACTTGCTTAGAAAGTCATATCTTGATTATTTCCCCAAAATGATCTATTTCTGGAGTGAAAAGGATAGCCACTGAAGTCGTCGTGGGGTGGAGCAATGTCATTTTGCATATGTGTGCCCTTTCCTTCCCCCGCCATTATTTTCCTTGTTTCGTGTTGATTTAATACATTTTTCTAATCCAACTTTTCTCAGCCTGGCCCCCTTCATCTTGAATGGTAAATCATGTGACCATGGGGATGCTGCAACGGTCATAAGAATGAAAAATGATCGTAAGTCACTTTTTTTCAGTGACATTGTAATTTCGAACGGTCACTAAGTGAACTGTTGTAAGTTGAGGACTACCTGTATTGTATTAATTATGTCAGCCTTAAAAGGTAGACCAGGTCAATAAGTCAGATCCACGGAATGACTAGAATTAATTTTATAGAAATTGGATATAAGAGAATGGTGTTATTATCTGATTGTCCTATACGCCTCACCCTTCCTATACTCCTGTGGATTAGGGAGGCATCTTCCCAAGCTGCTTTTGAATGTTACCTTACTTCTCAGAGATTAAAAATGTTTCAGCCCTCTTTGTCCAGGCAATGGTTCCTGGATATTTCCTCAAGGTCAATGTCGCTGCATCATTGTTTTATTTGGTGGCAGCAGTGCCTCAGATAGAAAGTCCATACAGAGAGTGGTAAGGACAGCAGAGAAGAGTATAGGAAACACACTTCCTGTTATTCAGGATGCTACTTATAAGTGCTACAGTATGTGCTTAGAGTTCAAAGCATTATTAGGGACGCCACAAACCCACTTTACGGTCTGTTTCTGTTGCTCCCCTCTGGGAGGAGGTTTCGAAGTATTTCTAGCAGGACTACCAGATTCTGTAACAGCTTTGTTTCCTATGCCATCCATCTGGTAAACTTTTAAGATTCGTTTTTCTCGCCATTTACATGTATACATCCGGACTAGACTATGTTGTTTCTCCGGGTCATATAAATATGTGGGTATATACATAATTTTGTATTTATTTATTTAGTCGTGTTTATGTAGTGTATATTGGAGATGGAGTCCCTTTGAGAGCTGTATGCAATGAAATTTCATTTTAATGTATACTGAAAGTGACAATAAAGTTATTCTATTCTATTCTATTCTATTCTATTCTATTCTATTCTATTCTATTCTATTCTATTCTATTCTATTCCATTCCATTCCATTCCATTCCATTCCATTCCATTCCATTCCATTCTATATTATTAGCTCATTAATAGTGGCCACTGTAGGAAGGTAGTTATCATTGTCTACTTCGTCTACATTTACCTCGACTTACAACAGTTGATTTAGTGACCGTTCAATGTTACAACATCACTGAAAAAAGTGACTTATGACAATTTTTCACACTTACGACCATTGCAGCATCCCCATGGTCACGTCATCAAAATGCAGACAGCTGGCAACTGACTCCCCTTTATGAAAGTTGCAGTGCGCTAGGATCATGTGTTCACTTTTTGCGACCTTCTGACAAGCAAAGTCAATGGGTAAACCAGATTCACTTACCAATTGCAAAGATTCACTTAACAACGGTGGCAAGATAGGTCGTAAAATGGTGCAAAAACTCACTTAACAAACATCTCACCTAGCAACATAAATGTTGGGCTCAGTTGTGGTCATAAGTCGAGGACTAGCTGCAATTTCTACCTGACCGCTGGTTGCTCTCCCGCGAGGGTTTGTCAAAAACTGGGCTGTGTAGGTAGCTTTGCGAAAGCTATTTTATTAATACTGTTACTGAAAATCTGGAAGATTTGCAAAAAAAAAAAAAAAGACAGCTCAACTTTAGAAGGAGAGCAATGTTTCATTTCCTTGTTACAAGGGGAAGCAGAATTACAGAAGTACCAAAATTGTTGTTGTTGCTGCTGCTGTTATTGAAGCTACCCACAAGTTTGCTGGTATGGAGAAAAGGACAAATATCAAGACTTCTGCAATCTATCTATCTATCTATCTATCTATCTATCTATCTATCTATCTATCTATCTATCTATCTATCTATCTATCTATCTATCTATCTATCTATCTATCTATTTAGTGAGATTTATATACCGCCTCACAGTGCAAGCACTCTCTAAGCGGTTTACACCAGTAAGCAATGTATATTTATATTGCCCCCAACAATCTGGGTCCTCATTTGACCTACCTCGGAAGGATGGAAGGCTGAGTCAACCTTGAGCCGGTGAGATTTGAACCGCTGACTTGCGGATCAGTGTCAGCTAAAGTGGCCTGCAGTACCTGCCTCTAACCGCTGCACCACCTCGGCTTCACCCACAGCTTCACATTTCGGGTGGAACAAAGTGAATATGTATGTTTTCTTTTATGTACACTGAGAGCATATGCACCAAAGACAAATTCCTTCTGTGTCCAATCACACTTGGCCAGTAAAGAATAAATAAATAAATAAAGAATGTTTGAATGTGTTTTTTCCGTTCATTGGTTTTATGGAGACTTCCCTACTTGGGAACTTCCCCAGTGACCACTGAGTTTGAAGGGGCGATCATGTTCATGATCATCAATATATAATACCTTCAGCTTTTTACTGATTCATGCTACTGGAGAACAGTAATTAGTTTGGATTCCCTCAACAATAAGACTGTCTACAGTTGACCTCACCCCATTCCTAAGAGGTCTGTAAGGAACGTGCATAAGCTCACCATCGTGCCTACCGTCCCTGTCCTTCTGTCCTATTGTCCAAATTTACCTATACATACTTTGCTTTTGTTTATGTTTATATCATAACTGTTATCTTGTACACGTGTTGACAAATAAATAAAAAATAAAATAAAATAAATAAAATGAAAACCATGGTGCATTACAATGATCACAACACAGACGGGAAGGCCACAATAGGAATTTTGGTCTGCCTTTCTACTCCAGCTAGGTCACAAAGCAACTAGTAAAATTTAAATTTGGCATTTTTTAATTTGCAGAGATCTTATTACATTGCTGTTAATAATTGTTAGTTATCAACAAGTCACATGTAAGAGGGATGTGGAGAGAGAGAGAGAGAGAGAGAGAGAGAGAGAGAGAGAGAGAGAGAGAGAGAGAGAGAGAGAGAGAGAGAGAGAGAGAGAGAGAGAGAGAGAGAGAGAGAGAGAGAGAGAGATTTTGTATATATGCCAAAAAAGCTAATACAATCCTTGGTTGTATAAACAGAGACATAGAATCAAAATCATGTGAAATATTAGTACCGCTTTATAAGACCACACCTGGAATACTGTATCCAGTTTTGGTCACATTACAAAAAAGATGTTGAGATCACATGACCGCTGGATACTGGAATTGGTCTTAAATATGAATCCAAGCACCTTTGGAACCACCATGACCTGGATGGCTGAGAATCTCCATAGACATATATGTGCAGTTCCAAGCACTATGGCCTTTCGCAGTTGACAGGCATACCTTTTAATCAATATGCAGATTTACTAGTGGTGTCCAAAGTTTCTTGTTCTGGCACTCAGTTTATGGATAACTCCCGGGACCACTGTGGCCAATCTATGCATCATCTTTCAATTTTGATTTTTCAGATCTTGATATTTTGTGATTTTTTTTCAATTCTTTCTCTTCTGTTTTACTATTCAATTATTGGTCTTCTAACATACTATTCTATGATTGGACACATAGAAAGCTAGATGTTTGGATTGGATTTGTCGTTTTTATCCACCAATCAAATCCATCCCAAGGACCTGGGAAGGGCATTATCATTATGATTTTATTGACGACTGGTAAGTGAGTAATAATAAAATGCTGGAAGTATCTGGAAAGGAAACCTGAGAAAAACCTTGTATGATTAAAAAAAATGCCATTGATTGCCTTGAAGAAAAAAAGATGTAAATTGAAATCAACCAAAGGGGGGGAAAAGGAGAAAAAGAATTTCAATGTTTTATTGAAAAATTGCAATATTGAAAATAGCAATCCACCATCCACACCCCACAGTGAGAGATTACAGGTAGCCTTCGATTTACGAGAATCGAGCCCAAAATTTATGTTGTTAAGTAAGATGTTAAGTGAATTGCCGCAGTTGTTAAGTGAATTCCTGGAATTGTTAAGTTAGTAACATGGCTGTTAAGTGATTCTGGCTTCCCCATTGACTTTGTTGTCAGAAGGTCACAAAATGTGATCACATGACCCTGGGACATTGCAACCTTCATAAATGAGTAAGCTGCCAAGCAACTGTTGAGTACGTGACCATAGAGATGCTGCAACAGTCGTTAAGTGTGAAAAGAGTCATAACTCAACTTTTTCAATGCCACTGTAACTTTGAACAGTCACTAAATGAACTATGAGTCAAGGACTACTTGTACAGAAGATGCAAGTGTAAATTAATAACAACAGCCTTGCTTTACAGGACGCTAAAACGGGTTGATTTTAATCTTGAGTGAATGAATGCAAAATAGAAATTGTTTTTTTTTGTAAGTCCTTGACTTACAACCACAGTTGCTAAGTGAAACATGTGTTAAGTGAGTTTTGCTCCAGTTTACCATCTTTCTTGCCACGGTTGTTACGTGATGAATCGCTGCAGTTTGTTAACTTAACAACCTGGTCGTTCAGTGAATCTGGCTCGCCCATTGACTTTTCTTGTCAGAAGGTCACAAAAGGGGATCACCTGACCCCCCTCCCCCAGGACATTGCAACCATCATAAATATGAGTCAGTGGTCAAGCAGCTTTTGATCACATGATCGTAGAGATGCTGCAGCGGTCGTTAAGTGTGAAAAATGGTCACAAGTCGCTTTTTTTTCAGTGTCACTTTAAACGGTCACTAAACGAAGTGTTGTAAATCGAGGACTACCTGTAATATGAAAGGAAGGCATCCTAAAGAACCTGGGTCTGTAAGGGGTGTGTGCATAAGCGCACCAGCGTGCCTAACCATCCCTGTCCTACTGTTCCCATTATTCGTACTCATTTCTTATGCATATATTTTACCTGGTTTATACTTATATGTTTATATGCTATGTTCATACTTATAATTGTTCTCTCATACATGTTTGACTAAATAAAAAAAATAAAAAATAAAAAAATAAAAAATAAATAAAATAAAAAAATAAATAAAAAATAAAAAATAAAAAATAAAAAAATAAAATAAAAAATAAAGATGCAATCCTCCGCTTAGCTCCGGAAGTGAAGACTCCTAGAGCTGTATGTGGGATGGGTTTCCCAGGATTTCCCCACGGAGGGGATCCCCCCCCCGCGAGCGGCCAAGCCGGGGCTCCGAGGCCTTTTTTCCAACGCCCACGCAGAGACTCCAACTGGGACGGGGACGATCCAGCTGGTGGCGCTGAAATCAGCGGGTTTCGTCGCAGATCGGGACTTCCCCCGAAAAAAACGAAGCGGCTGGCTTCGCTCCTCTTCCCAATTTCGGCTGCGCTGGCTTCTGGAGGCGACCGAGAGCGAGAAGCGAGAGACGGGCGTCCTGCAGGGAGACAACCGGTTTGAATCACTCAGGACGCCCGGCCGGCCGGCTCCTCGCCTCTGCCTCTGCCTCCGCCTCCGATCGTCCCCGTCGGCGTTACACACGCCCGGCAGTTGTTGAACTCCGGGTTTGCATCATCACCTGGCTGGGAAATCTGGAATCTAAAAATAGCAGCGCCGTTTTGTTTTCGGGTGGAAGAAAGAGGCAGGGCGAAAGAGAGAGTGAGAAAAGGAAGGAGAGAGAGAGAGAAAAGGAAGGAGAGAGAGAGAAAAGGAAGGAGAGAGAGAAAGAGAAGGAAGGAGACAGAGAGAGAAAAGGAAGGAGACACAGAGAGAGAGAATATGAATCCAGCGGACTAAAATCCAGAATGTCATGTCCTAGAGGGCAATTTTATTTTATTTTTATTTATTTTTAAAAAAAATTATTTTTATACACAAAAACTTGACATGAGCTGAGATAGGGCAGTGGTTAAAAGCAGCATTGCGACCTTCAGCTGATTGCTAGTTCAGCAGTTCAGCTGTTCAAATCTCACTAGGCTCAAGGTTGACTCAGCCTTCCATCCTTCCGAGGTGGGTAAAATGAGGACCCAGATTGTTGGGGGCAATATGCTGAACTCTGTAAACCGCTTCGAGAGAGCTGTAAAGCACTATGAAGCGGTATATAAGTCTAAGTGCTATTGCTATTGCTATGACATAACATACAAACATATAATCTTTATCTTACTTATAGCTAAAGATCAGTACAAAATTTCGTATACATATATTGAAAATATTTACATTTCTAATTCATTTCAGTATCCATTTCTTCCATATCTTTGTCGGTGTAAATTATCTTATTTACTAAACGATACTATAATAACATAATGGTATAATGTTGAATTTAAATATTACTCAATATTTAATCTCATTTAATTATTATATCACAACATAAAATATTCTAATTTCTAATTAACTTTCTATCCCATTCCGTCTAACTCCCATATAAATTTCTTTAATATGTGTTCAATCCTCTGTTTCTAATTATATTTATTTAGGAATCTATCTTCTCCGTTGTGTAGAGACCCTAGAGGGCAATTTTAAAACTCTGCCGGCCAAAGAGCCATTTCATGTCACTTAGAGTTCTGTAGGTTGAGAATGCAGCCGAGGGGGACATTCTTGGAAAACACGCTCTCACCTTATCACAACCTGGAATCGGGTTTTCCAACAGGAAATGCATTGTTTACCTTGAGAATGAGTGTGAGCTCACACGTTAGAGCAATTAAATGACATCATCTGCAGAATAAACCATGTGGAGGGGAGACAGGCAAGCTGACTTTGAGAAGAAGCATGATTTATGTCAAGGGAAAAGAATGCCCCTGGCAAGGGCTTAGCCCAGAGATGAAACACATCGATAGCATTCATAGAGACTGGGAAGGTAAAGGTGGAAACCTTGGGAAAGGAATGTTTCGTGTGAGTTTCCTATTCTGCCCTCACCTCTCATATTTAGCATCCTCTGATTTTGCTCATGAGTAGGCAGGCTATTAAAAATAGATGCACGCAAAGATGGGGGAAAAAACATCAGCATTACCCACAATGGAGGGGATGGTTGGTGAAGACACGGAACTTGCTGAGATGGCTAAATTGACTTCCTTGATCAGAGAAAACACTGTTTATTTGCTGCCTGGAAACCCTTTTAGATTATTTTTGCCTGATGGGGGGGGGGGGAGAAATGATTTATGGCAGGGGTGAAATGCTACCGGTTCGGCCCTGTAGCGGCGGCTGCCAGTGGTTCGGAGAACCGATAGCGGCGGCAGTGCGAGGCTCCGCCCACCTGCCTGGACGGCGCCATTTTCTTGTTTTTAACCCTCTGCTCATGTGCAAAGCCTTCTGCGCATGCGCAGAGGGTGAAAAGGTGTGTGCGACAGTGGCACGTGCGCGCGCTTCCGAACCAGTAGGGATGGTAAATGGATTTCACCGCTGATTTATAGTTTGGGTGATTAGACAGGATACATTATAGAAAGAAGAGAGTTAAATTGTAACTATAGAGCAGTGATGGCGAACCTATGGCACGTGTGCCACAGGTGGCACGCGGAGCCATATCTGCCGGCACGCGAGCCGTTGCCCTAGCTCAACTCCAGCATGCATGTGTGTGCTGGCCAGCTGATTTTTGGCTTGTGTGGAGGCTCTGTGAGGGCATTTTAGGTTTCCAGAGGGCCTCCAGGGGGGTGTTTTCGCCCTCCCCAGGCTCCAGGGAAGCCTCTGGAGCCTGGGGAGGGCGAAAAAACGGGCCTACCAGGCCCACCGGAAGTCGGGAAATGGGCCATTTCCAGCCTCCAGAGGGCCTCTGAGGGGGCGGGAAAGGCCGTTTTTGCCTCCCCAGGCATTGAATTATGGGTGTGGGCACTAACACGTGCGTGACAGCGCGCGCGCGCGCATTTTCGGCACCCGATGGAAAACAGGTTCGCCATCACTGCTATAGAGTAAAGTAAACTTATAATTGCACTTATAAATGCTGTAAAGAAGATCAGAAGCTATTCTTTCTATCTTTCTTTTTTTTTTCTTCTTTAACTTTCCTTCCCTTTCTTGCACTTTTGGCTTTCTCTTTGATTCCTTGCACTTTCTTTCTTTAGGTTCATTTGTGTTAGTTTTCACCTTCCTTTAAAAAATCTTTAAGATTACATATTAAAATAAGAATAAGTAGGTTACTATGTGGGTCAATTATAAAAATATCCTTATATACCAGAGGTGGGTTTCAGCAGGTTCTGACCAGTTCTGGAGAACCGGTAGTGGAAATTTTGAGTAGTTCTGGAGAACCGGTAGGGGAAATTTTGAGTAGTTCGGAGAACCAGTAAATACCACCTCTGGCTGCCCCTGGCCCCATCTATTCTCTGCAGCTGATCGGGAGGAAATGGGGGTTTTGCAGTATCCTTCCCTTGCCAGGCCCACCAAGCCACGCCCACAGAACCGGTAATAAAAAAAATTTGAATCCCACCACTGTTATATACCTTTGCAAACTTTGGAATTTCCCCAAGTATATAAATATTTCCTTTTGGCTTTTCAAGGGCCCCCATTTTGACTAAAAGTAGTCCTTGACTTAATACCACCACTGAATCCAGAATTTCTGTTGCTAAGCGAGACAGTTCTTAAGTGAGTTTTGTTTCATTATACAGTTGTTACAGTTACATTTTGCCACAGTTGTTAAGTGAATCACTGCAGTTGTGAAGTTAGTAACATGGCTGTGAAGTGAATCTGGCTTCCCCACTGACGTTGCTTGTCTGATGGTTGCAACAGGGGATCACATGACCCTGGGACACTTCAGTGGGTCAGTTGCCAAGTATATGGGTCAGTTGCCAAGTATCTTAATTTTGATCATGTGACCATGGGAATGCTCCAATAGGCTCCAGAGGCCCTCTGGACTTCCTGAACTTCCGGTAGGCCTGTTTTTCGCCCTTCCCAAGCCTCCGCACGCGCCCTGCACTTACCTGCATCCAAAACAGGCCGTGTGGGGACTCCCAGGAGGGGTGGGGTGGGGTGGGTGGGGCCAGCCAGGAATGGGATTTGGGGGTTCTCCAAACTGCACAGAATCCTAGCTAGAGGTTCTCCCGAACCCCCAGCAGCCCACCCCTGCTTACCCACAAGGCTACCCGTTTAGTAGAACATAGGAGTTGAGAAATAGAGCTGCACTATATCTTTGATGACCATGGATTGAATTTGATGAGACACTCCTGGCAACAAAAAGCTGAAATATTTGGCATATGATTTAAGGGAAGAGTGGGAGGCTACTCAAAACGTTATACTGCTCGTTGCTTCTGATTACGCCACACAAATTTTACTTTTCTGGCAGTAAAAGGAAAAACAACTACTAAAAACCTCTGAAATTTGCCTTTCAAAAAAAACCCATATGTAATAAGCTGCACAATTATACTGTATTACTATTATATAAAAGAGGGGGGGAAACCCTAACTTTTTATATAATAGACCAGGGGCGGGTTGCTTACTTACCGGTGCTGGTGTGCTGCGCGCACATCTCCACGTTTCGGGGGGGGCTCACTCGCTACGCACACGCGCCCCCTCACGCGATTTTGCTTCTGCGCATGCACGGAAGCAAAATCTCGCCGTAATCTCGCGAGGGAACATGCGCGCGCGCGAGATTTTGGCAAGATTTTGCTTCCGCGCATGCGCAGAAGCAAAATTGCCCAAAAATTCACCGAAAAAGATGGCGATGCGCACGACGGACCGGCGGAGAGTGCTCCAGAGCGGTCACGCACAAATTGCGCAATTGGCCACTTCCTACCGGAGCTATGCACCGGACAGCTCCAGCAGGAACCCACCTCTGTAATAGATTATAGAGTAAAACAGACCCCATTCTACCTACCTAACGGTAATGATATCTTTAAAAATATTTTAAAGCATTGCAATTTATATTTTTTAAAAAGCCACTAAGTATTCATTACACACACACACACACACACACACACACACACACACACACACACACACACACTACACCGCTATACTGTAAAACTGTGTTACTATTTTACAAAAGTGAAAAAAAATCTTTTTATATAATGAACCATAGAGTAAGAAAGAGGAGCTGTTCCAAACTACCTAGCTGCAATTATATCTAAAAAAACCTGCTTAAAATATTTCAATTTACGTTTCTATACACCATGAATACTGCATCCAGTTTTGGTCAAAACATTACAAAAAAGATGTTGAGACTTTGGAAGAAGTGGAGAGAAGAGCAACTAAGATGATTAAAGGCCTGGAGACAAAAATATATGAAGAACAGCTGCAGGATTTGGGTTTGGCTGTCTAGAGAAAAGAAGAACTTGGGGTGACCTGATAGCAGAGTTCCAGTATGTTATGGGTTGCCACAAGAAAGGGGGGGGTCAACCTATTCTCCAAAGCACCTGAGGGTAGGACAAGAAACAATAGATGGAAACCTAATCAAGGAGAGAAGCAACCTGGAATTAATGAGAAACTTTCTAACAGTGAGGACAATTAACCAGTGGACCAGCTTGCCTCCAGAAGTTGTGGGTGCTTCATCACTGGAGGTTTTTAAGAAAAGTCTGGGCAGCCAGCTATCTGAAACTAGTAGCTGGATACCCGTGCTTCGCTACAAAACTGACGGGGCTTGATAAATTGACACTTAAAGCTTGAAAATTAATGAGTAGTTAGGATGGGGCTTGATACAGTGACACTTAAAGCTTGAAAATTTATGTAGAATGTGTAACTCCTTAGCATCAGAGCGTGTTAATATAAGGCAACTGGCAGTTGGAACAGAGTTCTCTTCAGGTGGGGAGGGGGAGTAGAATGTCTAACTCCTTAGCATCAGAGCGTGCTAATATAATACTGTATAAAAAATACTAGTGATCTGATGGTCATTTCGAAAAATCCTTTTTTAGCGAGCACCTAGAAGCCAAGAGGAACATACGTGCCAAGTTTCAAGTTTGTAGGCTTTACAGTTCTGGAGATTTCATGATGAGTGAGTGGTATTTGGCTTTTATATATTACGATGGTGTAGGGTGTCCTGCTTGAGCAGGGGGCTGGACTAGAAGACCTCAAAGGTCCCTTCCAGCTCTAGTCTGATTCTTAGAAAATCTTAATTATTAATACCTACTCTATCTAAAGTGCATCACCATATAACCCTACAATATTACTATTGTATAAAAGAATATTATCTTTTTTTAAAAAAATGTCTTTTAATAAATTACTGTATATAGTGAAAAAAGAAACTCCCTTCTCCATTCTAGGTTACCTGATTCTAATCATACTTTTCTTTTCTTTCAGAGAACAGATAAGTCTAACTCTGAGACAACAGACCATAAACTTTGGCTTGAAACTTCTGGGGCATGATGAACAATTTACAATTTTTTAAAAAATTGCTTTGGTCACAGTGGTTAAAAATAAACTTTCCACATGTATGCCAGTAGTGGGTTCTAAATCCCGCTGCTACCGGTTCGTGTGCGTACTTGCACGCGCAACACTTCTGTGTAGAAGCGTCCCGGTGGGTGGGCGGAGTGTCACGGTGGGTGGGCGGAGCCTCCCGCCGCCGTCGCTACTGGTTCACAGAACCGGGCCGAACCGGGAGCAACCCACCGCTGATGTATGCATTGGACTTGTTTTTTTAAACATCATTCTTTACAGAGGCAAGGATTTCCTAAACCTGTTCCTTGTATTTTTTTAAATTACTATTTTTTAAAGTTATTGTTTTGTTTAAAGTTATTGTTTTGAAAATACATGTGCGTTTCTTGCCTCACAACGATCAGCGTCCTGGAAATGACTCTGGAAGTCCATGTGTTGATGAATTTAAAGCAATTTTGAATTTCTAGCTTTTCAGAATGGAAGACGGTTTTATGGAATAGTAAGAGGAAGGAGGAAGTTGAACAGCCCACCAATAATATGAATAAATCTTCATAGCATTCTGTTGATGTGGGACTGAGTTTGCTACAGTTGCTGATATAAAGAGCAAGTAAAATATAAAATAAATATTCTATATTTATTTACAAAAATGTATATTCAGTTCATTGATTAGGAATTCAGTCATCTGCACCTAAGGTTGATGAGTACAAAATTCAGACCTTGAGATTAAAAAAACCAAACTTAATTTTTGTACAGGCAGTCCTCGACGTACAACAGTTCATTTAGCGACCATTCCAACTTACAACGTCGCTCATTTTTCACACTTATGACCATTGTAGGATCCCCATGGTCACATGATCAAAATTCAGATGCTTGGCAACTGACTCATATTTACGACGGTCACAAGTGTCCAGGGGTCAGGTGATCCCGACTTTTGTGACCTTCTGACAAGCAAAGTCAGTGGGGGGAAAACAAGTTTTACTTAACAACCATGCTACTAACTTAACAATTGCAGTGATTCACTTAACAACTATGGCAAGAAAGATCGTAAAATGGGGCAAAACACACTCAACAAATGCTTCAATCAGCAACGGAACGTTTGGGCTCAATTGTGGTTGTATGTTGAGGACTTATCTGCACTTTCCTTACCTGTGCGCCAACTTCCTAATTTTGTCCCTTACAGCCTAGTGCAGTGATGGTGAACCTATGGCGAGGCGTTGCCCTATGTCAGCTCCAGCACGCATGCGCGTGCTGGCCAGCTGATTTTCGGCCTTCTCTTCATTCTCCCCAGGCTTCAGGAAACTGCGAAAATGGCCCAACAGGCCAACCCGAAGTTCACTTGTGTGCATCACCCCCAGCCTCCTTTTCGCTGTCAAAGGTCTTTAGGAAGTTCTTTGGCTTTGGACAGTTGTAGCCAGGCCTCCCACACCTCGGTCCATTTCTTCTGCAGCTGGCAAGGCTTTCCTGAAGGCCTCTGCAGCCGATAACAGAGCTCCGGATTGATCTGTTATCGGCTACAGAGGCCTTCAGGAAAGCTTTGCCGGCTGCAGAACAAATGGGCCGAGGTGTGCGAGGCCTGGTTGCAACTATCTGAAGGTAAGTAGTAGGGCAGCTCCACTTCCGTTTTGTTTCCAAACTTCCAGTTGGCCCGTTGGGCCATTTTTCGGCATCCCCAGGCTTCAGGTTTTCCTGAACCCTGGAGAGAGTGAAAACACTCAGGAGGATTCAGTGAGGCCTATGCGCATGCGCGGGGGGAGCATGGGGGTTTGTGTGTATGCGCAGGGGCAGGGGGGAGAGCATTGCATTATGGGTGTGGGCACGCGCGCACACCCTTTTGGCACCTGAGCCAAAAAAGGTTCGCCATCACTGGCCTAGTGAATAATTTTGAAGAATCATTTCTGTAACATTTCAGCTAGCACTGAGAAAAGCATTAGCCAACAATGGAATTTGTAGAGCTCTTTTAAAAAAATGATTATCTTGTGTGATTATCGTTGTTTTTTAATGTTGCCATAGCTAGATGGTTCACTGTGCTCTGAGTAAATCATGTCAAAGGCCTGTTTCAGGAATTTTTTCCTCACCAGTTTTTCATGTGATGATGTAGGCTGTGGTTGTCATAGGGAGATGAAACAAAATGAAATTATTTGTGCAGAATTGAATATATTATCCAATTATCTCCCCTCCTCTGGTTTTCCCATTGACTTTGCTTGTCAGAAGGTCACAAAAGGGGATCGCATGACACGACAACCATCATAAATACCTGCCAGTTGCCAAGCGCCTGAATCTTGGTCACAAGACCACGGGGATGCTACAATGTCATAGGCCAATTCTCAGTGTCATTGTAACTTCAAACGGTCACTAAACGAACTGTTGTAAGTTGAAGACTACTTGTGTTTCCTGTTCTGTTCTGGTCTTCTTGTTGGAAATTCACAGGCAAGACAAGAGGATAGGAGGTCTCCTCTCATTGCTCTATTGAAGGCTGCCTTTGACCATGGAGATTTCACATTAAGCGATTCTCTTTTTTGCAGAGAGTAAAAAGCTACCTAACCATGACGGGGAGAAGGAAGTGGTGGTACAAACTCTCTTCTAAGACCAGCTGAAATTATAAAGGAAGTCGTGGTTTCTTGACTTTAACCAGATGAGAAAAATTGGAGACCAGAGAAAACCAGGGGTTTCTATCACTGGGAACCAGGGGTGAAATCCAGCAGGTTCTGACAGGTTCTGGAGAACCGGTAGCAGAAATTTTGAGTAGTTCGGAGAACCGTTAGCGGAAATTTTGAGTAGTTCGGAGAACCAGCAAATGCCACCTATGGCTGGCCCCAGAATGGGGTGGGAATGGAGATTTTGCAGTATCCTTTCCCTGCCAGGCCCACCAAGCCACGCCCACCAAGCCACACCACACCCACCAAGCCACGCCCACAGAACCGGTAGTTTAAAAAAAATTGGATTTCACCACTGCTGGGAACCCACCAGCCCTGTAGCTCCATAGAGAATTCTGCAAAATTGCCTCGCAGCGACCATTTTGTCTTATAGTTACAAAATTGCCTTGTAGGGGTTTTTCTGGAGCTGAATGGGGGATGGCTCACTCACTAGAGGAAATCCCCACCTTCTCTGATTAATTTTCAGCTTACTCTGGAATCTGACAGTGTCATGAAAATGGAAAGGGCCCCTGCTCCTCTCGGATTGGGGCCACTACCTTCGTGCTGAAGGGATGGAAGTGATTCATAAAAAGGACTACTGAAAGCAATGAGATCATTAGTCACGGTGACTAACTTAAGCCCCATTAGCTTCAGTAGGACTTAGTCATGGCTTACAGAACCTAAATTTTATCCAGAAATTACATCTAGTGACATGCTTAGAAAGGCTGCAAGTTGTACCGTATAAACAGAGGCATAGAATCAAAATCTCATGAAGTATTAGTACCGCTTTATAAAACCTTAGTAAAACCACACCTGGAATTCTGCATCCAGTTTTGGTCATCACCACATTACAAAAAAGATGTTGTAGCTATGGGAAAAAGTGCAGAGAAGAGCAACTAAGATGATTAAAGGCAGGGGTGGGTTCTACTTACCTTCCCCACCGGTTCGCATCACGATGGAAGTACATGTTTTGCGTGCGCAGAAGCAAAATCCAAGATGGCGGCACCCACAGACCGGCACTGACAGAACCGGCTCCATGACCAGTTTACTAACGGTTCTAAAGAACCAGTTAGAACCAGTAGGAACCCACCTCTAATTAAAGGCCTGGAGACTAAAACATATGAAGAATGGTTGCAGGAACTGGGTTTGGTTAGTCTAGAGCAGGGGTGGGCAAACTATGGCTCTTTGAGGACCTGTGGACTTCAACTCCCAGAATTCCTGAGCCAGCCATGCATGGCTGGCTCAAGAATTCTGGGAGTTGAAGTCCACAGGTTCTCAATGAGCCATAGTTTGCCTACCCCTGGTCTAGAGAAAAGAAGGACTAGGTGTGACATGATAGCAATACTCCAATATTTGAGGAGCTGCCACAAAGAAGAAAAGACCCGGAGAGGAATGGTGGGCATGCTGAAGAGGAAACTGCCAAATGGAAACTCCAGAGAAGTCAGTCAAGAACCATTTTGCAGGGCTACAGAAAGTGCAGCCAAAACTATTGGACATAAACTGTATCTACCAGGCTTTCGTTTAAATATAACAAAAAAGCTTATGTTGATAAGATGTTCGGGTTTGTCAAAAACAGATCATGCCAGACTAATCTTATTGCATTCTTTGACAAAGTGACAAAATTAGTGGACCAGGGGAATGCTGTTGATATAGTTTACTTGGACTTCAGTAAGGCATTTGATAAAGTAGACCATAACCTATTACTAGATAAAGTAGAAAAATGTGGGTTAGACAGCAACACCACCAGATGGATTCAAAATTGGCTGACCAACTGCACTCAACGAGTAGTGCTCAATGGAACTGCATCTACATGGAGGGAAGTATGCAGTGGAGTACCCCAAGGCTCTGTTTTAGGCCCAGTACTCTTCAACATCTTCATCAATGACTTGGACGAGGGGATAGATGGGGAACTCATCAAATTTGCAGATGACACCAAATTGGCAGGAATAGCCAACTCTCCAGAAGATAGGCTCAAGATACAGAAGGATCTTGACAGACTTGAACATTGGGCGCTATCAAACAAAATGAAATTCAATGGTGAAAAAAGTAAGGTTGTACATTTAGGCAAGAAAAACAAAATGCAGAGGTACAGCATATGTGGTACCTTGCTCAACAGTAGTAACTGTGAGAGGGATCTTGGAGTCCTAGTGGACAACCGTTTAAATATGAGCCAGCAGTGTGCAGCAGCTGCCAAAAAAGCCAACACAGTTCTAGGCTGCATCAACAGAGGGATAGAATCAAGATCACATGAAGTAATAATACCACTTTACAATGCCTTGGTAAGGCCACACTTGGAATACTGCATTCAGTTTTGGTCGCCACGATGTAGAAAGGACGTTGAGACTCTGGAAAGAGTGCAGAGAAGAGCAACAAAGATGATTAGGGGACTGGAGGCTAAAACATATGAAGAACGGTTGCAGGAACTGGGTATGTCTAGCTTAATGAAAAGAAGGACTAGGGGAGATATGATAGCAGTGTTCCAATATCTCAGGGGTTGACACAAAGAAGAGGGAGTCAAACTATTCTTCAAAGCACCTGAGGGTAGAACAAGAAGCAATGGGTGGAAACTAAACAAGGAGAGAAGCAACTTAGAACTAAGGAGAAATTTCCTGACAGTTAGAACAACTAATCAGTGGAACAGGTTGCCTCCAGAAGTCATGAATGCTCCAACACTGGATGTTTTTAAGAAGATGCTGGATAACCATTGTCTGAAGTAGTGTAGGGTTTCCTGCCTAAGCAGGGGGTTGGACTAGAAGACCTCCAAGGTCCCTTCCAACTCTGTTGTTATTATTAAGATTTACACAACAGTGGAAAGCTATGTAAACCTCTGATTGTTCATCTCTGGAGGTTGTCCATTTCTGGTTGTCCATCGCTGGAGGCTTTTAAGAAACCATGACGGCTTCATTGATTTTCCTGCAGATTGGACTTGTTGACTCTTGCGGTCCCTTTCAACTCTGCCAATCCTATTATTTTATCATTGTCAGGGGGAGCCCGAGACATCTTCCTGTTTAAGACGGTCAAAAGGTGTTCTCTGTCCCCAAATTCCAGAAACGGAAGACTGCTCTCTTAGAAGATGAATCTTATATCATCACAAGCAACATGGAACTGAGTATTTTTTTTTGTCTGTAAACCAGTTCATGAAACAAAAAGTGTTCTCATCTTTGAACTGATGCCTCTCGGATGCCCTTTCAAAACATTTCTGCAGCATAGTGATACTCAGGGGTGAAATCCAGCAGGTTCTGACAGGTTCTGAAAATCACTCTAGGAATAATTGTTTAATAGATTAATCTGGCTATGAAGTAGAGAAAGCTTAGTGACCCCAGGTTATTTTATTGAACTTCTATGAAAAAAAAATATTTTAACCCCTACAGCAGAGGTGGGTTCCTCTCGGTTTGGACCGGTTCTCCCAAACTGGTAGCAACCTGCTGGTGACATCACGATGATGTCACGGAACCGGTTCGGTCAATGCCAGTCCATGGGCGCCACCATCTCTTTTTTTTTTTTTTTTTTTTTTTTTTTAGAATTTTGGGGGGGGGGGGATTTTTTTCCCGGTTTTTTTTTCCTTCTTCACATGTGCAGAAGCTGAGTTTCCAGCACTATGCATGCGGTTGCCATCTTTTTTTTTAAATTGTTTGGAATTTTTGCCACTGTGCATGCGCGTGCGCTCAAAGCATGCGCACCCCCACACGGTGTGTTCACGCGGTGCGGGAGGACGTGAACCGGCAGCAAGGTAAGTTAGAACCCACCCCTGCCCTACACCACTCTGTCTCTTGGATAAAAAGGGAACGGCTGGCCCCAGGTTTCCCAGAGAGCTTCTGTAGCTGAGACAGGACTAAAATCTAGATCATTGAGGCACTTGGCCCTATTAATCTCCTTCCATCAAAAGACCCAAGGACAAAAGCAATGCACCTGTGATACATGCTAAAATATGCAGCCTGGATTATTTGGCTCCTTGCCCATTGGCTGTAACTCCAGAAAGAAGGGATTTGATGAAGCATCCTGGGTAGGCCAAAATAAGCAAGCCGTGTACCATTGGATGCTGGTTTGGGAAGGTGGAAATTGCTTGGGAGGAATGGAACTGGGAGGGGGATCGCATTCCATTCAAAACGTTCGCTGCCCAAGGTAGGTGACTCACTTGGCTAATGGGCCAGCCAGCTTCTCCTGCGGTTTCTTCTCAGGAACAGTGAGAACAACGCTTAAAATAGAAACCTTCACTTGAATGTGTGGCCTCAGGCCGTGACATAACTTGTTTGTAAGGTTGATGAGTTGAATCAGGGGTGGGTTCTAACTTACCTCGCTGCCGGTTCACTTCCTCCCGTGCCTCATGGGCGCGTGCATGCGCAGTGCCAAAAAATCCAAAAATAAATAAATAAATAAAGCCAAAAACAAGATAGCGACCGCATGCACAGTGCCGGAAACTCGGCTTCTGCGCATACTCAGAAGAAGAAAAAATTCAAAAAAATTCAAAAAAAAATTCAAAAAAATGATGGCAGCGCCCACGGACCGGCAGTGACCGAACCGGGTCCTTGACATCATCATGACATCACCAGTGGGTCACTACCAGTTTGGGCAAACTTGTCCGAACCGGGAGTAACCCACCCCTGAGTTCAGGGGCAGGTTTCTAAATTTTTTACTACCACTCTGTGGGCGTGGCTTATTTTGTGGGTGTGGCTTGCCAACCATGTGACCAGGTGGGTGTGGCTTGCTGGCCATGTGACCGGATAGGCGTGGCTTGCCGGTCATATATTACCGTGTTTCCCCGAAAATAAGACATGACCCAAAAATAAGCCCCACGGGGCTTTTCGGGACATGCGTTGAAATAAGGCCTGCCCCGAAAATAAGCTTGGACTCCCCTGCTTGGACTCACTGTGGGGTAGGAAGGCAGCGCATGCGCAGTGCCGGAAGCTCGGCTTCTGGGCATGCGCTGAAGAAAATTTGTAAAAAAAATTAAAAAAATTTTTTTAAAAAATGGCGGCGCCCAGGCACCGCAACCGACCGCACCAGTACTGTGACGTCACCAGCGGGCCGCTACCGGTGCTATAGAGTGGACCGCACCTGTAGGGACCCACCACTGCCTGAGTTGAATCCTAACCAGGACAGTTTTGTCAACTTCCTACCAGCATTGGGCCTTCCCAGTCACGACAGGTCTTTAAAGTCAAGCCACGCGATCCCTCTTTTTCCCTCCACCATGGGGGAAGTCAAATAAGACATGGAAAGAGCAAACCGGATCTCATGGTATGTTGCTAAACTGTTACTAAATTAAATATTGAGGAAGGAAATGGTTTCACATTGCCTCCACAACAAGGGCTCTGGTGGAGCAGAAAGGTTTTTGTGCTAAGCAAGCATCTTCTGCTTCAAAAAAGGACACAACTTCCTGCAGAGATTTAACTCTTATAACTTGGTTTTCTGCATGTCCCTCAACTGACCAAATCAAATCTTCCACCTGTCCGTTATTTACTGTTGCATTAGACAGCCTTGTTTTCTGGTAATAGGTCTAACTATTTGGTAATCATTTTTAAACACAGCGTTACTAAATCAAAGTATAGATCTTTCTCAAGTAGCAGTTACATCAAAAACATCGAGATTATTTGGGAAATAGCAATAGCAATAGCACTTTACTTATATACCGCTTCATAGTGCTTTACAGCCCTCTCTAAGCGGTTTACAGAGTTCAGCATATTGCCCCCAACAATCTGGGTCCTCATTTTACCCACCTCGGAAGGATGGAAGGCTGAGTCAACCTTGAGCCTAGTGAGATTTGAACAGCTGAACTGCTGAACTAGCAGTCAGCCTGCAGTCGCAGCATTTAACCACTGCACCACTTCAGCTCCACTTCAGCTCTAGTTTTCCCTCCATTTTTTTTTCAACTCAGCAAGCTGGGTACGACTGTAGCCATTCAAAAGAAACTGGAAACCAGATGGATAAAATCAGTAGTGGGTTCTAAAACCCTTTACTACTGGTGTGTGCGCGATGCTTCTGCGCATGCGCAGAAGTGTTCTGGGTGGGTGGGCGGAGCCTCCCGCTGCCGGTGCTACCGGTTCTTAGAACCGGGCCGAACCAGGAGCAACTCACCGCTGGATAAAATGTTCAAAATGTAAAATATCAATCAGCTTGTGAATGACATACATGTAGATCATTCCTTTAGAAGCCCAAATGCTTCACGCAGGAGTCCTAACAACAACAACAGCTAGAAGACAATGATATCCCTTAGGTGGCCTTACACATCCATTGAACATGGGTGAGGGTCAGGGGAGGGTTCCGGTTACCTTTGCTACTGGTGCGCTTCATGACGTTTCGCGCACGCGTCCCATTGCGTGATTTTACTTCCGCGCATGCTCAGAAGGACGTTTCAGCCCAAAACACAGCTGAGGAGCTGCTCAGCTGTGCTTCGGATGAAGAAATAAAGGTCGGTATTAACCCGGGGGCAGTCGGGAGGGCTTTTTTTCAAAACAGAGGACGAGGAGAAGCCATCCAAACCAGAAAAAAATCACCGGAAATTCCGATAAAAATTACATCACCAGCGGGCCGCTACCAGTGCGCACGTCATGGTCCGCACCGGTAGGAACCCACCCCTGGTGAGGGTGGATTTGAGGCAAAATATACTGTAGTTTTTAAAATAACTTAATTCCCTTATACACAGACATTGAGATGGCATCATTTATAATCACATGCAGTAAATACATACAATTAAAGGGTATGGTTTCCATTATTTCCCTTCTGATTGTTTTGTTACGTGCTTGGTTGCCATCTTATATTTTTTATTAACATATTCCTCCTCCTGCCGGCCAGCTGATTTTCAGCCTGTTTCCGGACTTCCTGGAGGCCTGTTTTTTGCCCTCCCCAGGCTCCGGAGGCCCTCCAGAGTGGGCGGGGGGAGTGCAGGGGGTCCCATGCACATGTGTGGGGGTGGGTCACACAGGGGGGTGTCACACACCCATTGCATTATGGGTGCCAGCACATGCATGCGCTTTTGGCACGGGACAAGAAAAAGGTTAGCCATCACTGCTCTATAGTGTCGTTTTGAGGGTAGGATGTAAATGCAATTGTTATATATTTTTTAAATATTTGTGGGGTTTTATCTGTGGTTTTAACCCTTTGTTGTGCATTGCCCAGAGTCTCATCATTCAGTGAGATGATGAGATAAATTAACAGTAGCAAGACTGTTCTAGAAGGTTTCACTTCTGATCTAACATGCAACCCAAGGTTGACTCAGCCTTCCATCCTTCCGAGGTTGGTAAAATGAGGACCCAGATTGTTGGGGGCAATATGCTGAACTCTGTAAACCGCTTAGAGAGGGCTGTAAAGCACTATGAAGCGGTATATAAGAAAAGTGCTATTGCTATTGCTATCTTAGGATTCTGACCTCTGAAGATCATGCAGCCTGGGCCACCCACAAACTGTGTTATATAAATTGTAAGACTCAATCCCTTTCTAGTACCAGATGTTACTCACATCATCTCTGGTGAGATTGAACCAGATGCCGGCCTCTTTAATCTATGCAAAGTTTAATAGTGCATCCTCTTGATATGGCGATAATTGTGTATAACTGGAAAACAGTGGTTTCTTGACTTATACTGATACCTTTGGGTATCAGATAAGGAGAACAATTTATCGTTTTGCTAATGGATTTCAAGGGAATTAGGCCATTTCCAGACAGTCTGGCAGGGGGCAAATATATTTAGAAAGAGTGGAAAGAAATATCCTCGCTATCAGTGCATTGATCGGCACTGATAGCTGAGAATCCGTTTGTGTGGCACCACCACAATTTCACAAAATAGTAATAGTAAACTTCTAGAGTGACATGGTGGCCTAGGGCTTGTATCAGAGAAGCAGAATGCAGAATGAACTGAAACGGGCAAGAAATGCTCAAAGTAGCCAGAAAGGGGGAAAAAACCCCCAAAGACTGTAGATTTGTTGCACAGAGAAGAAGATGAATGGGTAGCAAGTGATGGTAAAAAGGCAGAATGTCTCAGCTAATACTCCCTATATAAAATTTCTTTTTGAAGGAAAATGAAGCCCAAGCTGTCCATTTGTGGAGGAATAGAGTAGCAACTCCAGACAGATAAGGAGATAGTAACAGAATTTACTGTATATACTGTAAATTCAAATTTGCAGGGCCATACGAATGACATCCCATCTCTCTTGTGGTTTTTATATTTTTAGTGATGATTGTTCTATGCCAGTGATGGCGAACCTTTTTTCCCTCGGGTGCCGAAATAGTGCGCGCAGGCACTATCGCATGCTTGTGCGTGCCCACACCCATAATTCAAAGCCCCCCACTTGCCCCACCCCCGTGCATGCGTGTGTGACCCCCCCCACTCCCCCATTTCCCGACTTCCAGTGGGCCCGTTTTTTGCCCTCCCCAGGCTCCAGAGGCTTTCTTGGAACTTGGGGAGGGCGAAAACGCTCCTCCCGCCACCCCAGAGGACCGCCGGAGGCCAAAATCGTCCTCCCAGAGCCTCCGCACGAGCCAAAAATCAGCTGGCGTGCATGCACATGCGCGCTGGAGCTGAGCTTGGGCAACGGCTCGCGTGCTGGCAGATATGGCTCTGCGTGCCACTTGTGGCACCCGTGCCATAGGTTCGCCATCACTGTTCTATGCAGTTACGGTTTAAATGAATTGTTCTACATCAGTGGTGGGTTTCTACCGGTGCGGTGTGGAGCGCAGCTCCGGTAGGAGCCCGGCGATGATGTCATTTTCTGGTGCTTCTCCGCGTCCTGAGCTGTCGGAAAAAAGCCCTCCCACCCCCCCTTGTTTCAATACTGACCTTTATTCTTCCTCCGAAGCACAGCTGAGAAGCTCCTCAGCTGTGTTTCGGCTTGTCATGTCATCCTAAGCATGCATGGAAGTGAAATCGCCCGGTGGAACGCGAGTTCACTTCTGCGCATGCTCGCGATGCGCACCGGTAGCAAAAATAACCGGAACCCTCTGCTGTTCTACATCACAATTTTTGTGAGATGGACAGCCATGTAACTTTGATAAATAAATACATAATACAGTAATGTGGGGGACTAGTAGAGAGAATCTGTCCAATGGTGTGGCTGACGTTGGGATCGGCTTGGGAAATTCAGGCATTTTTCTTCCTGTGCAATTTAGTTTTAGTTAACATATATCTTTTCTATATGCAAATAGCTCCTGAAGAAATAGTTCCTAAACACTGGAGGAAAGCAAATTTACACTCATTAAAAAAAAAGGAATGGAAATTTGTCTATCTGATGTATCAACTGGGCAAGGTCTCTGAATAATTACACTGCATATTTGTGAACACTTAGAAAGGAATGCAACAATTTATATGAGCCAGCGTAGATTTGTCACAAAGGAGTCATGCCAGACCAACCTTGCCTGAAGATTGAAGAGAGATAGGATTGTAGCAGTAGTGGGTTCTAAAACCCGGGCAGGTGGGCGGAGCTTCCTACTGCCGCCGCTACCAGTTCACAGAATCGAGCTGAACTGGAGCAACCCACCGCTGGATTGTAGTCTTCAAATCTCTAAAGCAGTGGTTCCCAACCTGTGGTACGTGTACCACTAGTGGTACGCGAGGGCCTTCCAGGTGGTACGCGAACACTTTCAGGGTCATGAACGATTTTTAGTTAGTTATTTTTTACTTCACAAAAATGTTTACTGCCTAACACAAGATAATCTGGCAACGATTTGCAACTGTTGCCACACGCCACCCACCTGGTCCCAGCGGCGCGGGGCCAAAAAAGGAACGGTACAATTATGGAAATAAAATGATATCTGATCGAATTTAGTTTCTCTGGAACCAGGTGGTACGCGGCGACTGTACGGGACCTCCAAGTGGTACTCGATCACAAAAAGGTTGGGAACCACTGCTCTAAAGGGTTGTCCTACCAAGGAGCAGCCAACTTATTCTCTGTTGCCCCAGAGGGCAGCAATAGAAACAGTGTGTTGAAACAGCACAGAAGTAGACTCAGATGATGATGTTCGTCCATCATGTTTGAAGAGGACCTTGACATCTAACAGGTTGTGGGCTGTCCGTGATGTGTAGACTCAGTAGACATAGTAGACTCAGATAAGAGATTAGGAATGATTTTCTGATGATAATACCCGTCGCTTAGTGCAGGGGTCTCCAAACTTGGCAACCTTAAGACTTGTGGACTTCAACTCCCAGAATCCCGTGCTGACTGGGGAATTCTGGGAGTTGAAGTCCACAAGTCTTAAGATTGCCAAGGTTGGAGATCCTTGAGGTAATGGAATAGGTACGGTAGTTGCCTTACAAAGTCGCATGCTCCCCTTCATGAGAGATGCAATGTAGCAAGGACAAGAACTTTCTATGATACGACTGAATTTTGGTAGGGATCCAAAGGGTGTTTTGAAATCCTTGAAACCACAGCTGCCAGTCATCTTTTTGTGGGCCTGCTGGCTGGCAACCCCTCAATGTCATTTGAAGGAGCCCTTGGTTACTAAAGCTTATGAAGGAAGCATTTTTATGAAAAACCACATGCTTTTGTCAAAATGTAGGGGTTCCGGTCAACAGAGGGTGGAGGCTTTGCACAATTTAGAATATCTCCCACCCAAAAGCCGCTTCCTCATTCGGCCTAAATGGAATTTGCTTGGGAAATTCAGAAATGTTTCTTTCTGTGCAACTTAATTTTTAGTTAGAGTATATATTTAGATATGCAAATAGCTCCGTTTTTGGTTTCTTTTTCAGGGGAACATCAAATGGCACTGTCTTTTCTCTTCTTCTTTTTTTCCCCCCGCTCGTGAGAATTTTGAACTGGCTGAGAGAATTTGGGGCCTGGCAGCTAGAAACAGACTAAAATAGTGATGTGTCAGATGTCAGTCATGACTGTAATGTCTTCCAATCACACAGTCTGGGAATTCTGGACATTTCAGTCCCATTCATCAGGTGCTGCCCAGATACTGTTGGTTCTTTCAAGTTTTCCCATCCTCTCTGTTCTAGGCCCTAAGTATCAGTCTCTATGACCATTTTTGGCTTGGGAAGCAGGAGAGAATGGACCCCTGGTTTCTATAAAGTCATTTGCGCATGTAAAGATTGCCTGGTGATTCAGACAGTTGCTGGTTGAGTCTTAGGCATACATGGGTTTTAATGCTCTTTTAAGTTTGTAGGCCTTTAACAGATTAACAGAGTTGGAAGGGACCTTGTAGATCATCTAGTCCAACCCCCTGCTCAAGCAGGAGACCCTACACCATTTCTGACAAATAGCAGTCCAATCTCTTCCTGAAAGTCTCAAGTGATGACACTCCCACAACTTCCGAAGGCAAGCTGTTCCATTGGTTGATTGTAGTAGTAGTAGTAGTAGTAGTAGTAGTAGTAGTAGTAGTAGTAGTAGTAGTAGTAGTAGTAGTAGAGGCAATGGGGATTCTGGACCACTTCCGCTTCTGTCCTCGCACCGCTTCACGGCTGCGGTGGACTGGCTGGCAGTTCACCAGATAGGGCTGGTGAACATAACATAACAATGGCAGTGATTCACTGAACGGCCGTGGCAAGAAAAAATATCACAACTTCATATTTATATTCAATACATTTGTATAAACGTGAAGAATTTGTATAAACATGAAGAAGAAGCGCGTGCTGTGGTGGGTGTGCCAAGGTACACCCACGTGACACCGATACTCCGCCAGCTGCATTGGTTACCCATCGGTCTCCGGGTCCAATTCAAGGTGTTGATCACCATCTTTAAAGCCCTTCATGGCTTAGGACCAGGATATCTTCGGGACCGCATTCTGCCTCATACTTCCCTCCGACCGGTTAGGGCCCACAGAGTTGGCCTCCTCCAGGTCCCGTCAGCCAAGCAATGCCGGCTGGCGGGCCCTAGGGGGAGAGCCTTCTCTGTGGCCGCCCCGTGCTCTGGAACCAACTACCCCCAGAAACCCGGACCATCCCCACTCTGCTGGCCTTCCGAAAAGCCGTTAAGACATGGCTTTTCCTGCAGGTGGGGGGGACAGCTTAATCCACTCGAGCTCACCCCCCAAGTATGTATGGTGCTGAATTGATGTTGTTGTTTTAATACTGTTTTTAAATTTTGTACTTGTTTTTTAATTATATGTAATTTTGTTTATTCTTGTATTTCTCCCTGTTGTACGCCGCCCTGAGTCCTTCGGGAGTTGGGCGGCATATAAGAATAACAAAATAAAATAAATAAATAAATAAAGAATAGACAAATAAATGAATAAATGTGTATTATTTTTATAACCTTGGGAAACTTGTTTTTAAAAAAATGGAAGAAGGAAGGGTTATCATGGGGGCAGATCAATGATTTAGAAAAACGGTAGGCTGAAATTTCAAAAATAGCTATCACCCAAGTCTACTACTGCACAAAAACTCTACCTAAAGAGGGGAAAGGAGTCACGTTTCTGGCAGCTTTATTGCTAAGCGTTGTCTCGAGCAACAGCATCCCACAATTTTCACTTGTTTGTTTTGCCAAGAGATTTTTCAATGGATATACAGTATTTTAGCCCATGTGATCGTTCGCAGGACTAGAGATAGGAAGGGGGCGGGACACTGGGCAAGTTCCATCTATTCTACAGGTAGCCCTCAACTTACGACAACAATTGAGCTCAACATTTCGGTTGCTAAGCGAGACACTTGTTAAGTGAACTTTGCCCCGTTTTACCATCTTTTGGCCACAGTTGTTAAGTGAATCACTGCGGTTGTTAAGTCAGGCACCCAGTTATTAAAGGAATCTGGCTTGCCCGTTGACTTTGCTTGTTAGAAGGTTGCAACATGTTGATCACATGACCCCGGGACACTACGACCGTCATAAATATGAAGCCTTTTGCCAAGCATCCGAATTTTGATCACGTGACCATGGGGATGCTGCAGCGGACGTAAGTGTGAAAAACAGTCACAAGCCACTTTTTTCATTGCTGTTGTAACTTCGAACGGTCACTGAATGAACTGTTTTAAGTTGAGGACTACCTGTACTTCATCCCAGGCATATCTTTCCTGCTTATGGACGAAGATGGTAGACACAGGAGTAATGCTCACTCAGAAGAGTGTTAGACCTGTGTTAATCTGTGTTAAGGAGCCGAGGTGGCGCAGTGGTTAAAAGCAGCACTGCAACCTACTTCAGCTGACTGCTAGTTCAGCAGTTCAGCTGTTCAAATCTCACCGGCTCAAGGTTGACTCAGCCTTCCATCCTTCCGAGGTGGGTAAAATGAGGACCCAGATTGTTGGGGGCAATATGCTGAACTCTGTAAACCGCTTAGAGAGGGCTGTAAAGCACTATGAAGCGGTATATAAATCTAAGTGCTATTGCTATTGCTAATCTCGGTGTGAGCCAGCCGGGGGTGTGTGTGTGTGAGCAAATGGAGAAAAAGCAGCTCAGCTCTGGCTTTGAGGGGCAGTTTGTTCGTCATGAGGCCTGGTGAGGTGACCTGGCTGCTAACCAAGGGTTACTGTGGAGAGATTTGGAGGCAGAAATCCAGAGGTGGGTTCCTCCCAGTTTGGACCGGTTCTATGGAACCGGTAGTAACTTGCGGCCTGGGTCGCTGGAACCAGCAGCGACCCAGGCCTGCCACGCCCCCGAACCGGCTCTCTCGGCAGCGGCATAGGCAGCGCCATCTTGTTTTTTAGAACTGCGCATGCGCACACAGTACGTCGCATCAAGGAGTGAACCACCAGCAAAGAAAATCAGAACCCACCCCTGCAGAGATCCCATTGGTCCAGCCTAATATATAGGCCTTGGAGACTAGAACCCTGAGGGACACACAGATCCTCAGTTGCTGGGCCTGAAGCACCTAGAAAATTGAGAGAGATGAGGGGAGGAGAGGAGAGTATAAGTCTGTGAACAGAGTGTCTGAAGAGAAGTGGCAGGAAAAAGTTAACTGTTGTTGGTTTCTGGGTGGGAAGGGAGAAGAAAGGTCCAGAAGTAGCTTGCCTGGAAGAAGGGAAGTGAGGACCCAGAGGGATGAAAGCTTTAGCCAAGAACAGGAAAAAGGGACCCAGCAAGCTGCAGATAGTGGCTTCACTTAGGATCCCAGACTAGAAGGAGGGGAATCTACCAGAGGTGGGTTCCTACCGGTTCGGACCAGTTCTATAGAACCATTAGTAACTTGATGGCCTGGGTCGCTGGAACCAGCAGTGACCCAGGCCTGCCACACCCCTGAGCCGGTTCTCTCGGCAGCGCCGTAGGCACCGCCATCTTATTTTTTGCTTCTGTGCATGTGCAGAAGCTTTTTTTTAGTATTGCGCATGTGCACGCGGCGTGCAACGCACACCCTCCCGGCATGTCCCTGAGCAAACCGGCAGTAGCAGAATCCGGAACCCACCCCTGGAATCTACTGCTCTTGCCCTGGAATCTACTGCTCTTGAAGGTCTTTGGGGAAGCACCCAAGATAGATGCTTCCCCAACAGAGAAACAGCAGGTATATTCTGCTGAGCCCAACCTGACATACTGAGCACACTAAGGGAAAGTCCAGCCCATTCCTGTGGTGGCGCAGTGATTAGAATGCAGTATTGCAGGCTGACTCTGCTGACTGCTAGGAGTTCGATTCTGACCGGCTCAAGGTTGACTCAGTCTTCCAGCCTTCCGAAGTCGGTAAAATGACGATCCAGATTGTTGGGGGCAATATGCTGACTCTGTAAATTCCTTAGAGAGGCCTGTAAAGCATTATGAATCGGTATATAAGTCTAAGTCAGAGGTCTTCAAACTTGGCAACTTTAAGACTTGTGGACTTCAACTCCTAGAATTCTCCAGCCAGAAGTCCACAAGTCTTAAAGTCCACAAGTCTTGTGAAGTCTTGTGAAGTCCACAAGTCTTAAAGTTGCCAAGTTTGGGGACCCCTGGTAAGTGCTGTTGCTATTGCCTTCTTTTCGTTCTGTCTCTTGTCAAGCCCAGAAATGAGGGAGGGAGGCAGAGAGTAAGGGGGAGGAAGCAGGAGCACTAGAGAGCAATAATCTCTGGTGGGAGGGAAACTGTGAGGAAAACCTGATACCAGGTGAACATTGGGACTATGTTCTTTGTACCTGTCGTAAATTCCTGCTGTTAATAATGTTACTGTGTTTACCATAATAAAAACCATAAAAACCTTCCACGGTCCCAAAGGTACTTTTTTCAAAAGGCAACTGGACTTCCTTGTTTTTTTAACTTTGAAAACGTTTCACTTCTCATCCAAGAAACTTCTTTTTTAAAAAAAAATTTAAAAAGTTTTTTATTTATAAAACAGCTAAAAAGACAAAACATACAATAAACATAAAAAACAAGTACATGATGAATCGTAATCTAGTATACATATTTACATTCCTCTAATTTATACATCGTTATTTATCTTAAACTGCAAATAATGAGTTATAGTTTTTCTTTTCATCTCCACCATTTTAATTTTTAATCTTGGTTCGCCTTTCTCCCCACCAATGATATAATTTATTACAGCTTTCAATGTATTCAACTTCATCTTTTCCCTTCATTTCTGACGTTAACCTATCCATTTCAGCACATGTTAATATTTTACGTAACATTTCTTCTTCTGTGGGTATGTTTTGTTTTTTCCAATTTTGAGCGAAAGTTAACCTTGCGGCAGTCAATATATGTAACATTAAGTATATTATATTTTTATCATATTTATCTAAAGTTATCCCTAATAAAAAGAGTTCTGGTTTGAGGTCCAATTTTATTTTCAATATTTCTTCCAGCCATTGTTTGATTGTTGTCCAGAATTCTCGTGCTTTATGGCACTCCCACCACATATGATAATATGTGCCGGGTTGGATTTTACATTTCCAACATAATGAAGAAAGATGTGTACCCATTTTGGCTAATCTTGTTGGTGGGAAGTGCCACCTGTAAAACATCTTGTATAAGTTCTCCTTATATGAAGTAGCCAGTGTCAATTTTTGGTTTCTTTGCCATAGGTCTTGCCATTTTTTTAGGTCAATATTAAACCTAAAATCTCTACACCAAGTTATCATGGTTTCTTTGACCTGCTCTTCAAATAAGGCCCGTTCTAAGAAGTATTGGTAAAAAATTTTAATTGTTTTATCTTCTGGTCCTAAAATTATTTTATCTAATTCTGTTAGTTCCATTTCAATTCCTGGATTTTTTTTATCTCTCCCATGTTTTGACTGCAGTTGTAAATATGCCCACCATTCTAAATCTACTCCTTCTTCCTTTAATTCTGTCCTCGATTTTAAATCTCCAATTTCATTTGTTATCTGTTTATCTGTTATTACTTTCCCTGGGTTCATAAAGTTTGGATGAGTAATCATCTCTAAAGTAGAAATCCAATTAGGGATCTTTATGTAATTTTGCCGTTTGATTATTATCCATGCGTCTATCAGTGCTCGTCTAACATAATGTCTCAGGAAGTATTGGAGTTGAAGTCCACAAGTCTTAAAGTTGCCAAGTTTGGGGACCCCTGGTAAGTGCTGTTGCTATTGCCTTCTTTTCGTTCTCTTGTCAAGCCCAGAAATGAGGGAGGGAGGCAGAGAGTAAGGGGAAGGAAGCAGGAGCGTTAGAGAGCAATAATCTCTGGTGGGAGGGAAACTGTGAGGAAAACCTGATATCTGGTGAACATTGGGACTATGTTCTTTGTACCTGTCGTAAATTCCTGCTGTTAATAATGTTACTGTGTTTACCATAATAAAAACCATAAAAAGCCTCCACTTTCCCAAAGGTATTTTTTCCAAAAGGCAACTGGACTTCCTTATTTTTTTAACTTTGAAAACGTTTCACTTCTCATCCAAGAAACTTCTTCAGTTTTCTCAGACTGAAACCAAGAAAGTCCTATTACCTTTTGGAAAAGCACCTTTGTGACACCCATCACCTGGAGGGTTGAGAATCTCCATAGACATTAAGCCTCCGGTGTCTTTTCTGTGTCGTTTGTCACATTTGCAAAAACAATAATGCCTCCAGGTTTAAAAAACAAACAAACCCTGTGACACTTGGACCTAGCTTAATTGATAAATCCCCCAGGTGAAGCCGCCATGAACCAGGCACCCACCCAGGGGTGAAATTCAGCAGGTTCTGACAGGTTCTGAAGAACCGGTAGCGGAAATTTTGAGTAGTTCGGAGAACCGGCAAATACCACCTCTGGCTGGCCCCACCCCCATCTATTCTCTGCCTCCCGAGTCCCATCAGATCGGGAGGAAATGGGGATTTTGCAGTATCCTTCCCCTGTCACGCCCACCAAGCCACACCACACCACGCCCACCAAGCCACACCCACAGAACCGGTAGGGAAAAATGTTGAATTTCACCCTTGGAGCCACTTATCACTTAGGTCTCAAACCCACCCCACCCCAATCACATGATAGCAGTGTTCCAATATTTAAGGGGCTGCCATAAAGAAGAGGGGGTCAACCTATTCTCCAAAACACCAGAAGAAGGCAAGACAAGAAACAATGGATGGAAACTAATCAAGGAGAGAAGCAACCTAGAACTGAGGAGAAATTTCCTGACAGAACAATTAATCAGTGGAACAGCTTGCCTCCAGAAGTTGTGGGTGCTCCATCACTGGAGGTTTTTAAGAAGAGACTGGATAGCCACTTGTCTGGAATGGTGTAGGGCAGGAGATTGGACTAGAAGACCTCCAAAGTCCCTTCCGACTCTGTTATTTGGTTAAACAGTGGTCCTGGCTTCATTCACCCAACCCCATCCCATCACACATAAAGAAAAGTGATTGGTGTGTGTGTTTTTCTGTCAGGCAGAAGGTAGAGAGGGTAAGAAGCCAGGAGAATCCACCAATCATGTTCCTTAACAGGGCCTTCATTAAATCTATTAAGGACAAGGTGGTTGTTAGTCTTGTTACTGAGGCTGAGTAAAGCTTGCTCCTCGAGGCAGCGCAATTAACGCTCGCCTACTTTTCTCTTGACTCAAGGACTCTTCCCTAAGAAATGAAATGAGATATTTTGTGACTTCTGCTGTGATTTCACTTGAAGGAGGAAATGGAAACTAGCTTAATCGTGAGACTTTTTTTTTTAATGAAACAAAGAAACTAGAGAAAAGTGAATGTCAGCCTGAAAAAGGAAATAAATCCTTGACAACGACCATTTGCCATTTTGAAAGCCTTTAGGGTTACATAACAGTAACTGAATTTGAGGGAAATCCCCAGGATGGGAAATAGACAGTGGGATAGTTCCCCTGCTGTATAGCATGACTGATTGACTCGTAGTGTTGAGTCCAGAATTGGGCACCCCAAGTTTGTTGTGGAATTGATAAGGATTGGAGAATTGATACTAAGCCTGGGGAGAGCAAAAAAATGGAACTTCCGGTTCAACCGGAAGACGGCAAACGGAACGTTTCCAGACTCCGGAGGACCTCCGGGGGGTGGGGCCAGCCATTTTCGCCCTCCCCAGGCTCCTAGAAAGGCTCTGGAGCTTGGGGAGAACAAAAAACAGGCGTGCTATCGCGTGCCAGGAGGGGGGGGTCAGACGTGCATGTGTGGGGGTGGCCTGCATGGAATTATGGGTGTGGGCCCACACGCCCCCTCCCCTTTTGGCACGCGAACCAAAAAAGATTTGCCATCACTGCCCTACACTATTTCTGACAAATGGCAGTCCAGTCCTTTTAGAGGGTACAGAATAGAATAGAATAGAATAGAATAGAATAGAATAGAATAGAATAGAATAGAATAGAATAGAATAGAATAGAATAGAATAACAGAGTTGAAAGAGACCATAGAGGTCTTCTAGTCCAACCCCCTGCTCAAAAACCCCCTACCATTTCAGACAAATTGTTGTCCAATTTCTTCTTAAAAACTCCAGTGATGGAGCACCCACAACTTCTGAAGGCAAGCCATTCCACTGGTTAGTTGTTCTCACTGTTTGTTGTTCTCACTCTTTATTTCTTGGTTAGATCTCTCCTTCATAAGTGTCCATCCGTTGATTTTTGTCTTGCCTTCAGGTGCGTGGGGGATAGGTGGACTCCCTCTTCTGTGTGGCAGCCCCTTTGACATTGGAATGAGATATACTATTTGGTGTATGTGATACCACAGAAAACAAGTAATACAATAAAAGACACGGATTACCTGTGAGTTTTGAACAACAGAACACATTGATTCTAGATAGCATTCCACAAATGATAAATTCAGGGGTGAAATTCAGCAGGTTCTGACAGGTTCTGGAGAACCGGTAGCGGAAATTTTGAGTAGTTCGGAGAACTGGCAAATACCACCTCTGGCTGGCCCCAGAGTGGGGTGGGAATGGAGATTTTGCAATATCCTTCCCCCAGGAGTAGGGTGGGAATGGAGATTTTGCAGTATCCTTCTGCTGCCATATGCACCAAGCCACGCCCACCAAGCCACACTACGCCCACCAAGCCACGCCCACAGAACCGGTAGTAAAAAAAATTGGATTTCACCACTGGGCAAATGTATGGGCTACATTGCTCTTTACAGCTGGGTTTGTATCTTTCTTAAAGCTTGCAAGTGTATTCAAGGACTTGAAAAGAGACACACTATTGTTTAGTGCTGAAACGACAAGTTCATAGGGAAGGAATGGCCTTGGCTAAGAAGAATTTTTTTTAAAAAAAAATGTATTCCTGAAAGTTTGAAAAAGAGGCCTACACTGCCACGTTCAGAAGGCTAATATCAGCTTTTAAAATGCTGATAATGAAACCTAAAATTCCAGGTAGCTACAGCCTATTCAGCAATAAAGGGCCCAGCTCAGTTTGTGGGCTTTTAAAATTGGAAGTGTGGTAGAATTTTGTTTTTTAAGAAATAATACAAAAAAGAGGGGAGGGAAGGAGGACATCTACAGCGTAATCCATGCTCTCAATAGAAAAAGAGACAAATTAAAAGAGAATGATTCTGGTGTATAGGTTGCTTAGTGGCCATTCAAAGTTCCAATGGATTTACTGTGTGTGTGTGTGTGTGTGTGTGTGTGTGTGTGTGTGTGTGTGTGTGTGTGTGTGTGTATGTGTGTGTGTGTGTGTGTACTTACAACCCATATTTGAAATTTCAACGGTTTGCCCTACCTGTGGTCATGTGACCGCACTTCAAGCGCTGACCAACCAGGCCCCATTTATAGCCATTTGGCAGTTTCCCACAGTCACGTGACTGGATTTTTATGACAGTTTTGCCAAAACCTGGCATGTACTTCTGGTTTTTGGCAAAAGCGTGCTCCTAGTCAACCATTGGTTCGCTTAATGACTCTTTTAACAACCACAGTGATTTGTTTAACGACCCCCTGCAAACAGGTCACAAAATCAAATTGATCACCTAACTGACCCATTTGATGGGTGTCACAAATTACAACCGTGATGGGCTGGCTCCATTATGGTCATAACTCAAAGACTACCCATAAAAGTGAAATAAATCAATCTATCACCCTTGGACCTGGAAAATTGCAGTTAGGACACCCTTTGCTGCTTCAAAAGAATGTGAAATCTGGGGCCTTCCTCTGATCATTGAATGATCATCTGTTCCAGTTATTTGTCATGTTATTTGGTTATTTAACTATGAAACTAAAACTTTGGCAATGCATGACTAATGGCGATAAACCCCTTCTTACCTTAATTTCAGTATTCAAGCTACTTATGCAAAGGCTCCCTATCCAGGCATTGAAAAGAAAATCAATGTGTATAGAATTGGGGTATACTGGGGAGCCAAGTTCTACTCTTCCCTCAACTGCAGAAACTCCCTGGATAACACTGATTTCCCTTTCTTACAACTCAACGGTAGTGTGGTCCGAGATAGATGCTACCTAAAAGTGGGGCAGACCCAGTTCTGGTCTCACTTTGGCCATGGAATTTCCCTTCAGGAGGTTTTTGGTCTTTCCCTCCCTCTCAGTCCAAGAGTCAGGATAGTCTAGTGATGAGGTTCAGGAATTCCCCCTCAGCCTTAGAAGATCTTTAGGGCCAATCGCTCTCTCTGTATGAGAGAGGGGTTATGGTGGAGGAGTTGGACTGAGAGTGAAAAAAACCCAGGCTGTAGTCCCTCTTGAGCTGCAGATGGTCACTAGATCATTTTTGTCAACAAACTGTCTCAGCCCAACCTACCTCAGTGTTAGAGTTAGGAGGAAAACACAAAAGGAGAGAATACATTATATGTTACCTTAAGGCTCTTAAATCAAATTATATAAATGTAATAGAGGATTAGATAGATTTAATAAAGGAAGAGAGAGAGAGAGAGAGAGAGAGAGAGAGAGAGAGAGAGAGAGAGAGAGAGAGAGAGAGAGAGGGAGGGAGGGAGGGAGGGGGAGGGGGAGGGGAGGGAGAGGGAGAGGGAGAGAGGGAGGGAGGGAGGGAGGGAGGGAGGGAGGGGGAGGGGGGAGGGGAGGGAGAGGGAGAGAGGGAGGGAGGGAGGGAGGAGGAGGAGGAGGAGAAGAAGAAGAAGAAGAAGAAGAAGAAGAAGAAGAAGAAGAAGAAGAAGAAGAAGAAGAAGAAGAAGAAGAAGAAGAAGAAGAAGGATGATATATATAGATAGGAGAGAGAGAGAGAGAGAGAGAGAGAGAGAGAGAGAGAGAGAGAGAGAGAGAGAGAGAGAGAGAGAGAGAGAGAGAGAGAGAGAGAGAGATTCATTAATTGATTTCCCTCTGTGGATCCCATTAAATTCTGCAACACAACTCTTGGAATGAGGAAGGAAAGACGGAGAAATCAGACATCAATTAAGGATCTAAGAAGGCTTCTTGCTAGTCTTTAAGCCAGACTATGATCATCCTGTCCAGTTTCCCCTGTGAATGATGTTCTACTTTTCCCTCACACCTTCTTCCTGAGTGGTGGAAGTACTAATTTACCTGTAGAGCCATTTGACAGTTGTGGACTTCAACTTACTTTGACAGCTATGGACTTCGACTTCCAGAATTCTCAACATCTGTAGACTTAAACTTCTGTGGAGTTCAACTTCCAGAATTTTCCAGCCAGCATACCAGTTGGAAAATTCTGGGAGTTGAAGTTTACACATCTTCAAAGCTCTGAAGGTTGAGAAATGCTGTTGTAGCGATTCAGAGTCATGTCGCAGAAAGCAAGTTGCTATAAATGCTTGAGTTTTGCTGTAAAGATGTCCTGCCCAAGAAAGATATAGAAAAGAACTGCTCTGAAAAATTTAGTAGGCCTCCTAACTGAGTCAACCAGCCTTTTGCAGATAAGAGAGTTGGCTAGGTGACATTTCATCATATCCTGGCTTCTTTGAGTCATGCCTTGAAATTGTGGTTTTGAATCCACTGAGGGCCCATCTGAAAGTCTTTTGTAAATTAGAGTTGCATGAATCTCTGCAGCCTCAAAGGTCTTACAGGGTCCTGCGTTGTTATTGAAGACCAGCTATGTTAGTCTGTAGAGATTCTCAGTCATCCAGGTCATGGTCGTCCCAAAGGTGCTTTTTCAGGAGGCAACTGGACTCTCTTGGTTTTTGTTTGTTTGAAGACGTTTTGCTTCTCATCCAAGAACCTTCTTCAGCTCTGACAGGATAAGGGGGAATGGAATATAAATCCTTCAAAGAAAAAACAAAGAAGTCCAGTTGCCTCCTGAAAAAAGCACCGTTTGGGATAGCTATGTTAATATCTTTGGAATTTTGGAGGGCAGAAGGAGCTACATTGCAACAACGGTTAGTCTGGCCACTGGTATGTTATTTGCAGCCCTGTTTATTTATTTGGTGAGTTATCTTGGGGTGCACTGTAATGGAATAGGTTGGTAACATTTTGGAAGCACAAAGCTTGTCAGCTGGCAGCCCAAGTTTAAGACCTGAGCACCATGTGATGGGGTAAGCGCCCGTTCCTTGCTCCGGCTCATGCCCACCTAGCAGTTCAAAACCATGTAAATGTGAGTAGATAAATAGGTACCATTTCACTGGGAAGGATTACAGCGTTCTATATGCCTCAGCGTACAGTCATGCTGGCCACATGACCATGGAAGGAAACTTTCTCAGACAATGCTGGTTCCCTCGGCTAAGAATTGGGGATGACCCCCGACTTCTAGAGTTGGACATGAGTGGACAGAGGAAACCTTTACCTTTACTTTAGAAAGAGAAGTTGAGCTTGCTTAGCATGTATAAGTATTATTTTAGGAATGGGAAGGAGCAAGCAAGGCAGGGGCAGGGTATCCACTAGGGCCAATGGAAACCAGCTATTATTGTTCTGGGGCTAAATTGAGTCCGTCTGTTCGTCCCTCAACAATACTGTTATATTCAAAAAGTGGTTATGGTTGATTGTGCCTTATCCTTACAATATTTCTTTGAGCCGTTTCTGGGATGCTAAAGATGTATTCCTGGGCTTCAGATTGAAGTTATTATCACTCAGGACTAAAATCAAACTGAAAAAGGACAACTCATTGAACGGATGCGTTCCATTACAAAATTTCATTTTATTGTTTGGCCTGAATTTAAATACAGAGTGAAACCAAAGTATGTTTTATCTTAGCAACACATGTTTTCACCCTCTGCTGAGCAGAGATTTGGAACAGAATAAATAGACAAATAAATAAATACATAAATAAATAAATACATTTTCTAATAAAAATATATATATAATACTTATATTTTTAAAAAATATTTTTTTTCATGGCCACATGTACAGTACCGTAAGGCATTTCTGCTGAAAACCTACATGATGCCAATGAAATACCAAAAATGTCAGACTTTCCGACATCAGACTGAAGCAGTACAATCCAAGAGAGAATGTTAGAAGTTTCCAAATAAACTTGGATAGGACTGTACTGTTAGCTGGGGGGAAAAAACCAGGATTCATAGCCTAGTATTATCCTCTCCCCAAAATTCAGGATAACTCATGTAATATACATGATTAAATCAACACAGTCAAATGATATCAAATATACATAGTATATATATATATATACATATATAAATATTCAAATCTTAACCTAGACTGGGGGACAAAGGAATGGAAATCCTGTCTGAAGATAGCCACACAAGCCTTTTACAGTGCCTGAAATACAGGTTCATCGGCATGAACCCACATAACAGGGAATCACAGCTAAATTGTTACACGTGTATGCATTGATTGCCTGCAAAAGTGTGGTATCTTTTCGCAAGTATCTCCTACACAGGGGGGAAAAGCCAAAGTTTCAAGATTATAGGAGAAGCTCAATAAATAAATATTAATAAATAAATAAAGTTTAGAGAGTTTAAAAAAGCCTCATACTAAGGATGCTAATACTGTCTGCCTACGTATAGGTTTTGTTGACCTCTCTGTAAGAGGGGAAACAACAACCACCCAATGAAGATACATGAATGACAACATGAAGTTGTCATTAGGCATCGTAAAGTCTTTTCTTACATAGCAATGACCCCAAAATAAATCTGTGTTGAATGAGTGAAGTCCAGATAGTCAGGGTGATTTGTTTTGGACAGCAAGCGATCCCCTTTTTTCAGGTTGAAGACGGCCCCTTGATAAATCGATTCGAACCACAGTTTTTTATTGCTGGGGACCTCTTCACAGACAGATTTGATGGATTTCAGCAGCTCTACCTCGGAGTTGAACACTGTGGACCAGCAGGTGATGTTGTGGGTGAGCAGAAGAGGCCTCTTGCAGTGGTCTTTGTGGAACAAAAGCTGAGAGTAGACAAAGTACAATCCGTCGGAAGGCACGATAAGGGAGTTTTCGGTCTTATCCAGCTGCATGCCATTCTCCAGGATGGAAGGAACCACATCAGTAGTCCACTGCAGTTGTTGTGAATTGTGGGAAGAAGCTGTGAAGTAAAAGGAGATCAGTGTTAGGAAGGAGGACTGATCAACTTAAAGAAGAATGAATTCCTTGCACTGTACAAATAAATGGCCCTCGACTTATAACAGTTTGTTTAGTGACCCTTCGAAGTTACAACGGCACTGGGGAAAAAAGTTACTCACGAGCGTTTTTCACACTTACGACCATCGCAGCATCCCCATGGACCTGTGATCCAGATTCAGATGCTTGTCATATTTAATGATGCTTGCAGTGTCCTGGGATCATGGGATCCCCTTTTGTGAACTTCTGACAAGCAAAGTCAACGGGGAAGCCAGATTCACTTCACGACCACGTTACTAACTTAAGAACTGCAGTGACTGACTTAACAACTCTGGCAAGAAAGGTCGTAAAACGGGGGCAAAACTCATTTAACGACCGACTCGCTTATAGCAACAGAAATCTTGGTCTCAATCGTGGTCCTAAGTTGAGGACTACCTGAACCTGTTTCTGAGGCACAATTTCCCACAGGTGCCTTCCAGGTGTGCTCAACTGCAGCTTTCACAATCCTGTGGTTTCTAAGCTAGCCCATGAGTTTGTGGGAGCCGTAGAATGAAACATCTAGAGGATACCAAGTTGGGGAAAGCTGCTATGAGATGTAGTGGACCTGGGATGCCTTTGATGCCTTGGTGGGCTTAAGGGCACAAAACCAGGTCCTGCTTTGGGAAGCCTTCAGGCAACTTGACTTGAGTAAGGTTGACCACACCAAATCTGATCGCTGTTCCTATAGGACAGGGGTCAGCAACCTGCGGCTCTGGAGCCGCATGTGGCTCTTTCATCCCTTTGCTGCGCTCCCTGTCACCGATCGGCACCACAATTGATAGGGCTTTTGGTTAGGACAGGTAGAGGAAAAAGGATGCTGTGCTAGGAGGAGACTCTATGGTGGGGGAACCGGACTTCCGGTCGGCTCCAGAATTGAACGGGGGGCTTCCGGTTAGGACCTTTGTGGCTCTTTGAGTGTTTAAGGTTGCCGACCCCTGCTATAGGAGAAAGGCTGTATTGCACAACTTCAACAGGGGTCTGCAAGGTTGTTTTTTTTTTGAAGTAAAAGCTCTCTGTGCTATGGAAGACCCAGTTGCCCAGTGAAACTCATTGGGTGACTTTCCACTGACCATTCTCTCTCATCTTAAGCACTTAACATAATAAATAAGAAGCCTAAGATGATTAGAGAGAATAATAGCCAAATTAAGGCAAGTCCAAATTCATTAGTGTGCAAACTTTCCCTTTCCTTCATCTTAAGGTGTGGGTTTCATCCAACAGCTTCTTGTTGAGCACAGTCAATTGCAAGTGTGCCAGGAGCAAAAAGCTACTGAAATGGCCCCATATCTCAAAAGTCTGTCCCTTTGCAAAATGCCACAAATGCTTCTTCTTTCCAAGCATTTCATTTTCATTGAATCAGAAAAGCAGCACATGAAGCCCATCAGAATCTGAGAGGCACACCTGAAGCCTGTCTCTAGCCACCCCCCCTTTCAAACAATTTAAAATATCTCCTCACCAACAGCGTGGGCAGCTGGTTTTCTGGACCTCAAGGCTTGCACTTTCATTGTGGCGGGCAAATGATCTATAAAAATGAAAGAAAAAGACAGCGTCAGATAATGCATCAGAATCAATCACTTTCATCAGAGCGCGATGCTGTGTATTTTATAGCTGGCTAGAGAATTGATATATTGATATATTCCAACTGTCCATGACAAGCAAATATTAATCCAATTAATTCTGTGGGACATCCCTGCCTTCGTCAAGAATTGGGAAGATGCTAAATCCATATACTTAAGCATTGAGTTTTTAGCAAGAGATATATGTTGGTTGTGGACTATGTCTCAATCCTGGCCACTCCCAATCAGTATAGTAAATATCCAATCTGAGTAGAAATGAAGGAATATAAGATAGAAATAGATCTATGGAGCATCAGGTTGGAAAATGATACACAGTTTACTACTGCGTTGGAAAAACTTTCCTAAGGAAATAAGACTGCTTAGAAACACTTACCAGAAAATGAATTTCCCTGTAGTTTAGAGTCCTGGAAAAGAAATGGGGAAAAGAAATTAATAAGGATGATGCAGTAATGCCACTACAATTATTAATGCAATTGTTGTATTCATTGTTTTTTTTTAAAAAAATGACAGTTCTAAATGCCGGTTAAATTAAGCACGTTTGAAATGTAAGCTTAACAGAAGAAAACTCTGCAAACGCATAGAAAATTAGAGATAGGCTTTCTTTATTAAATGGGCCCACTTGGCCTCCAGAAGGACTGCCAAACACTTATTGCACAGGTAAATTGGTTGAGCAATAAATTGTTGCATAAAATAGGTATTTGGGGAGAGTAATATCTACCTATCATCCATACATCCATACATCCATACATCTATCCATCTATCCATCTATCCATCTATCCATCTACCCATCTATCCATCTATCCATCTATCCATCTATCCATCCATCCATCCATCCATCCATCCATCCATCCATCCATCCATCCATCCATCCATCCATCTATCTATCTATCTATCTATCTATCTATCTATCTATCTATCTATCTATCTATCTATCTATCTATCTATCATCTATCTATCATTTATCTCATCTTTTAAATTCCTTTTATTGGAAATATTTTAAGCCAACAATGTTTACCATCAGATTTCCATTATTTATTCTTTAAAATCTCAAATAAGTGTTAGACTTATATGAGGGGGGGGAGTTAATTTAGTGCAAAATGTAGCATTAGCATAATCTTTCTCATAATTTTCAACCTCCTCCAAATAGATCTGTTTGCTTTTTCCCTTCCTTTATTCAGAAGATTTTTTTTAACCCAACATTTCTTCATTCTAAAGCGGAGAATCCCCCACTTGGCAAGTTCACCCCGTCTCATTTCACGACAAACATCCCATCGAAAGCTCTCTAATAGCCACTCGCTCTTCACCCATCTCGCGTAACTCACCTGCTTTTCGGATGGCCCAAATGCGCCTATTTGCAAGAGGGCAAAGACGGTTACGGCTCCAATCAGAAGCAGGAAGGAACAGATGCTGAGGCACTTCCAGTGGTTGTTTTTTGGAGAGGGTTCCCGGATGACAACTATGTTCCCTTTCTCCACATCTTGTACCAATTGCTCAGAGCTCATGGTGGATGGTTGGGCTTCAGAAAAAGGCAGAGGAATTCTTTCGGTGGACGTGGTGAAAAGTCTATTCTCTTTCAGCAAATAGAAGCTCCCTGGGTTTTTTTCCTCCCTTTCTTTCTCAAGTTGATTTCACAGGTGTTGCTGCTGCCTAAATTTAGACTGCTTCGAAAATTCAGCCACCAGTCGAAGAAAGAAGCCGTGGTAGATGATTCTTGCAGATGAAAAAGAGTTCTTTTAGCTGTTTCGGTTGACTTGTAGCCTCCTTGGAATTTACTTGAGGGATAGTTGGCTTTCTCCTCCTTTTTTTTCTTGTAGCCCTTCTTTCTTTCTGTTCTTTATTCCGAGGAGGCTTCACTGTTTGGAGACTCTTGCCGCAGCAGCTTCCTTTTAAACCTCTCTGAAAGCGAAGTCCTGTACTGTCCCCGCCCACATCTAGCAACTCATGAGCAAGAGGAAAAAAGCAGAAAGAGGAAACTGTGAACAGAAAAAGCCTATGAAATCAAACGTCTTGGAATCTGAGGTTGGTACGTTCAGATGGCAGGCTGACACCCCGCCCGGGGTTTTTTTTTTGGCCGGGTTTGTTCTAAGACTGGAAGAGCAGGTTATTTAATTGGTGCGATAAATAAATTCACTCTTTCTTTTCCTGTCTAAGTCAACAGATGGCAGGGATAGGATAGGAGAGGAGTTTTCAAAAGAGGTACCTGTAGATATCTGTCTCTTTGATCGAGCTCCTTCCTTTGCAGAGGTATTTCTGTGCAGGATATTTCTAGACAAACTGAGGAAGATAAGCGGAGAAAAAAAAACCATTACGTGGTGCTTGTAGTTATCAATATGCTGGCAGCACATTCCTTGGTGCCTACGAGCTTCTGGTTTCCCTGATTTTATTTTCTTTTTCTACATTTTAAAAATGGCAAGTGGTAAAGCACCATTTCCCATGTCTGTGGGAGTTCTCAGTCATCCAGGTCATGGTTGTCCCAAAAGTGCTTTTTTTTTTCCAAGAGGCCAACTGGACTTTCTGGTTTTCCTTTGAAGACGTTTCGCTTCTCATCCGAGAAGCTTCTTCAGCTCCGAATGGATGGTGAGGAATAGAAGGATTTATACTCCTTGCAGACAGCTGGTTGTTTTCCTTCTTTTTAGAGAGTCATTGAGGAGACCTGGGCGACACAGATAAGCCTCCAGGTGGCCTCAACGACTCTCTAAAAGGATGCAAATGTCCAGCTGTCGGCAAGGAGTACACGTCCTCCCATTCCCCACCATCCAGTTAGAGCTGAAGAAGCTTCTTGGATGAGAAGCGAAACGTCTTCAAAGAAAAAACAAGAAAGTCCAGTTGGCCTCTTGAAAAAAAAGCACCTTTGGGACAACCGTTTCCCATAATCACTTCTATAGCCTTCAAAGAGTTTCAATAAACTTCATTAGAAAATAAAAATGCTTCACAGATGCATCTACTTTATTTGGACATACCACCACCACCACAACCAAAAAAAGACAAATGTAACCAGAAACAGTCGTGACCATTTAAGAAGCAGAGGTTATGCAAGGGACCGGTCAAATTCGGATAAGTTGGTGCTTTATCCATCCTCTTCTAAGTTGGTGGAATCGCCTAAAACCTATTTTCAAGATCCCAAATGTGTTTATTGCCCTCCCTTCCAAATATGAGAACCCCTGGAAGAGATGCAGGGGTGTCTGCAGAAAGTGATCCAGAAAGTCGAAATGGCGACCATGTTGATGATGTCATCAAAGATCTGCCTGTTTTTAAATGTGCACCTCCCCTAAAAATGGGTGGAACTTTGACTCTGGAAAGCACCTTGATTTTTTGGGACCATGGCTGTGCCTTGGAGGGACAGCAAAAGCATTTCTACTGAAATTAGGGAAGCCTTCCTGAGCGATTTAGGAGCCTCCTAGATCCAAATATATAAATAAATCACACGTCATCATCATTCACTTTCCCATTCCGAACATCCATGAGATACGTTGACTATATAAATTTGAGTAATATATATATATATAAATATTCTGAGGTGCACCGGGTAGCTGGTTCCCCCTTAATAAGAACATTTATTAATTCTATAAATGTGTCTGTTATACAGCTCCCATACCTGGACATTAGCTGTTATCATGGTAAGAAGGGCCATTGCTAGTAATCTTTCCCTCTGCACAACTCCCTTTTAATCTAACGCTCTGGAGTTGGACAAAGATATTTCCAACAAAAGAGGTGGAAATTGCTGTATTTTTGCCATTGCTATACTTTTCAGCATAGCTCACCCTCTAATCATACATTTATGGGCATTTAAAATTCAGAATCACAATAGAGCTGGAAGGGACCTTGGAGGTCTTCTAGTCCAGCCCCCTGCTCAAGCAGGAGACCGTATACCATTTCAGACAAGTGACAGTCCAGCCTCTTCTTAAAAACCTCCAGTGATGGAGCACCTACAATGTCTGAAGGCAAAGCTGTTCCACTGGTTAATTGTCCTCACTGTTAGGAATTCCCCCCTTAATGCCAGGTTCCTTCTCTCCTTGGTTTCCATCCATTGTTTCTTGTCCTGGTGGTTTGGAAAATAAATATTTATAATAAAGGGGGTGCTTTGGAAAATGAAATAAATAAATGATATTAGCAAAGCATGGTCTGAATATCCCGAATGGATGTTTATAAAATTTGACAACTTTCAATCTCTCATTAGCTTCCTGGTGAATGATCAGCTTGATTAAGAACAAAAATACTATAATTCTTTGTGTGTTCTCCACGTGAGCCAATGAGAGAACCAAACTCCATACACCCCAAAATTATGCCTCCAAGACAACTATATGTTAGATTGGACTACATGTAATGGTATGTGGGAAATATGTTGGGAGGGGAGGGGAGAGATGCCGCTTAGGGCAGGGATCTCCAACCTTGGCAACTTTAAGACTCGTGGACTTCAACTCCCAGAATTCCTCAACCAGCTGGCTGAGGAATTCTGGGAGTTGAAGTCCATGAGTCTTAAAGTTGCCAAGGTTGGAGACCCCTGGCCTAGGGAATGGTCAGATAAGAGGAGGCATAGCCCAAAGCTGAATAGTGGGTGGAACAAGAGGCTCAGAAATGGCCTTCCCTAGTTTTTTCAGGCTGTAAAGAAAACGGTGGGAGATTTGTCCTTTCAGACTTGCAAGATTGTCAGTCTTGCAAGGTAGACGAGGCAGGAAATAAGACCAGGTGTGTTCATTCTACTTTAAGGCTGAATTAGTCGAATCTTCTAAGTGAGATTAGTATGCAATCTCATTTGCAAAGGCCAGTGCTGCTTGGAGTTGCTGAGAATCTATCCGAAAGATTTCGATCGGATTATCACCCTATGGTAATATTGCATCCCAGCTTCTTCTACTCATTTATGTTCAGAATGTAACATCTACCAAATGAACCGGGTCACATTTATAACCCATCTATCCGAAGGTATCCATACTGACTGGGGAATTCTGGCAGTTGAAGTCCAGATAATCTTGAAATTGCCAAGTGTCAGAAACAGTGCCTCAGACCTATCCATTCTGCCTCACATAACTGAAAATGTAACGTATTTCCTTTCATCTTGAAATTTGAGTGATGGCCAAATGTCCAGTACTTGCCCCCTATTAATGCCCCCCCCCCAATAGTGACAGGACACCCATCACATATATCATGGGAGCATCAGTTCCTGCAATATTTGTCTGATGAGAAACTCTGTAGAGATAAAATTTGGGTGCAGACATTTTGAAAATTTTTCCTCAGTTTGGGTTTACCAGTGTGGAAAATCCCTGATTCTCTACCTCAATTACTTCACCAAAGGATTTCCCCCTATTCCTTTATGACTTCATGATTTGGCTGAAGAAATAGGAGTTACTATTTCATTTTTTCATGTTTCCAAGTTGGCCTTTGAAAGTGAAACCAGAACTGTTGAGGAAGAAAGTTCTGTGAATTCCATTTTATGGAATTTTTATTCTTTGGCTGGCTTGGGCGCTTTGTTTTGTTTTTCTGAGTTAACCATTTATTCATCCAGCTTCAACTGTTTTACCTTAAGTTTTTAATACAAGGGAACTAACAATTTGGAACACCATGGAAATGAATATACTGTATATCAACATGTACATACTGTTAACTCCTTCTCTAATCGACAAGGAATTTAGAGAAATGTAAGAAAGATTGTAGATTAAGTCAAAGGCCTTTTAGTACGGTTTGCTGGTCTTTTCCTCAAGGAAGGACCACATTACATGGTCCTCCAGCCATCCCCAGCCCTATTCCCCCCACTACAAGTCAAAAATATGTTTTCTGACTTGGTAGGCTTCTCTCTTTCTCCCTCTTTTTTCTTTTTTCTTTTTTGCAAATTTATTGACAGCCTTGTATTTTTTTAAAAAAAATTAAATTGAAAAATCAAATTGAAAAATTAAACTAAAAATTTAAAAGTCAAACTAAAAAATTAAAAATTAAAGGTAAAAATTAAAAATTAAAGGTAAAAATTAAAAATTAAAGGTAAAAATTAAAAATTAAAAATTAAAGGTAAAAATTAAAGGTGAAAATTAAAGTAAAAATTTAAAAATCAAACTAAAAATTTAAAAATCAAACTAAAAATTTAAAAATTAAAGGTAAAAATTAAAAATTAAAGGTAAAAATTAAAGTAAAAATTTAAAAATTAAAGTAAAAATTTAAAAATTAAAGTAATACTTTTTTCAAGGATAGGTCAGGAAAAATAGTTAAACCTGTCCTTCCTTCCTTCCTTCCTTCCTTCCTTCCTTCCTTCCTTCCTTCCTTCCTTCCTTCCTTCCTTCCTTCCTCCCTTCCTTCTTCCCTCCCTCCCTCATAGAAAGAAACTTTCCTTTATTGTCCATTATCTAGCAGTTTCCTTTATTGTTCTTCACCTACACACAGAAATATTTCCAAATTAAAGCAACTTCAGGTAGTTCTTGAATTTTGATGGCAATAGAGCCTGCCCATTATGGTTGCAAGTGATGATGGTCTTTAAGTGAGATGATCTTGCTTAAGGACCCCACACCATGCTCTCCCTGATGCAGCCATTAAACGAACCCACAGCTTATTAAGCAGAGCATGGGATGCCTCAAGGGGGAGGCCCTGGGAGGCCTAGTGCAGGCCCTAACCCTCTATCTCGGGCCTCCCAAGTCCTCCTCCACTCCTTGAGACACCTTGTGCTCCATTCTGCTTCTCGGAGTTCCTGCAGGCTTTGGGCCTGACTCCAGAGGTGGGTTCCTCCCGGTTCGGACCGGTTCACCCGAACTGGTAGCGACCCGCTGGTGACATCACGATGACATCACAGAACTGGTTCGGTCGGTGCCAGTCCGTGGGCGTTGCCATCTTTTTTTTTAATTTTAAATTTTTTAAAAAATTTATTCTTTTCTTCTGAGCATGCGCAGAAGCCGAGTTTCCGGCACTGCACATGCGTCACCATCTTGTTTTCGGCTTTTGGGGGGGGGGGAATTTTTCAGATTTTTTTTGCCGCGGCGCATACGCGCACGTGCACCCACGAGGCGCAACCACATGGCCCAGGAGGAAGCAAACCGGCAGCAAGTAAGTTAGAACCCACCCCTGCCTGACTCCCCTACTCAGTGTCCATAAGCTTTTGGTCTGCTCCAAACTCAGCCACTTAGTCACCCAAGGGAGTCTACAGCCAGGCAGTGGAAGCTACTTGGTATCATTATTATGATTATTATTACTCTGTTGTTTTGCATGTACACTGAGAGCTTCTGCCTCGGAGACAACTTCTTTGTGTGTCCAATCACACTTGGCAAAATAAAGTATTCTACTCTACTCTACTCTACTCTACTCTACTCTACTCTACTCTACTCTACTCTACTCTACTCTACTCTACTCTACTCTATTCTTTTCTATTCCATTCCATTCCATTCTACCCCACCCTATGCTACTCTTCCTCCTCCTATTCTCTGCATCAAATGTTCAAAGTAGGATAATTTGAACCTGGTCATTTGTGCCTCAAGAAGAAACTCTGGATTTATTTGTTTAGTGATCCATCATTTGGGGGTTGTTGTTTTTTGGCTGTCCACAGTATTCTCCGGGGTCTTCTCCAACATCAAAGTTCAAAGGTATCAATATACTCTTCCTATCGGTTTCTCTACAGTCCAACTTCCAGTTCCACAGTTTAAGGGAATGCCATGGTTTGCACGATTCCAATTCTTTGCAGGTAATAAAACACAGCACTTTATTATTTATTGTATTTATTTTAGTTATTACCATAAATTTTTATGCTTCCCATCTCTCAGGTGACTCAGGTTGGCTTACAAGTTATAAAACAGATCAACATAATTAATATGTTAAAACATTAAAGCTGCATAAATTAAAATATTATTGAAAACTGTACTAAAACCACAGCTAAGAGATTTGAGAGATGGATGGGGCAGGGATGAGGTCTTCTTACCCTGCCAGCCACCTCCAGGGGTGAACACCCTTCCTCGGGGTCCTGAACGCTGCACTGCTCATCCCGCCAGTGGAGCCACTCATGGCAGAATGCAGCGAGGCTCGTTGTGCTGGTGAAGCCGCTCATGGCTGAATGCCACGCGCCTCTTCTTGCTGGTGGAGCTGCTTGCGGCAGAACGCCGTAAGGCTTGTTGCACCGATGGAGCTGACCATGGCACAAGGCGGCGAGGCTTGTCCTGCCGGTGGAGCCGCTCGCGGAAGAATGCTACAACTCTTGTCTTGCTGGTGCCGCTGCTCAGGCGCAACAACACAACACACCACACACCATCCAGCCACGAGTGGCTCCATCGGCGAGATGAGGTAAATGGGTGTAGGGCGCGTGGGGCACCTCCACCCCCATCCCCACCGTAGCTTGATTTTTACACCTGCACCTCACCCCACCTCATACAGCCAGATGTGGATGGGTCTTAACTAGGGCTTATTTTTGAGGTAGGGCTTATATTAGGTGCAGGTGTGAAAATTGGGCTAGGGCTTGTTTTCAGGGTAGGTCGTATTTTCAAGGAAACACATTATTATTATTATTATTATTATTATTATTATTATTATTATTATTATTATTATTATTATTATTATTATTATTATTATTATTATTATTATCATCATCATCATCATCATCATCATCATCATCATCATCATCATCATCATCATCATCATCTTTTATCCATTAAACCTGAAACTCAGTGAACTGAACATTTAAAAATTTATCACAAATATCATTGGCTTGTGCTGATGGTTGATACGGGTTGCTGCCAGCATCCTAGGTATCAACCAAGGATCTTCTTGAAATGTACGATGTTCCGAGTAGCGCAATTTTTTGCAGTTCCGCTGGTGTTATAGCAGGAAGCTGCAATTTCTTGATATACTTTGTAAAATTCTTGGACATGGTACCAAGTGCCCCGATGACAATGGATATTGCAGTAGTAGTAGTAGTAGTAGTAGTAGTAGTAGTAGTAGTAGTAGTAGTAGTAGTAGTAGTGGTGGTGGTGGTGGTGGTGGTAGTAGTAGTAGTAGTAGTAGTAGTTGTTGTTGTTGTTATTATTATGATTCTTATTCTTTATATTATTATATTATATTATATTATATTATATTATATTATATTATATTATATTATATTATATTATATTATATTATATTATATTATATTATATTATATTATATTATATTATATTATATTATATTATATTATATTATATTATATTATATTATAATATTATATTATATTATATTATATTATATTATATTATATTATATTATATTATATTATATTATATTATATTATATTATATTATATTATATTATATATTATATTATATTATATTATATTATATTATATTATATTATATTATATTATATTATATTATATTATATTATTATATTATATTATATTATATTATATTATATTATATTATATTATATTATATTATATTATATTATATTATATTATATTATATTATATTATATTATATTATATTATATTATATTATATTATATTATATTATATTATATTATATTATATTATATTATATTATAATATAATATAATATAATATAATATTATATTATATTATATTATATTATATTATATATTATGGGTCATTTAGTCACACTTCTGTTACAGTGATTTTACAATTGATTATTTTGTTTTTATTCTATATTTGTACTATGCGTGATAAAGCAATTTGCTACAACTTTCTGTTATTGCCTAAAATGGCTTGAAGCCACGTACTTTTTTAAAAAATTATGAAATCCTATCAACGGATGGAAAAGAAAGATTTTATGACAAAACATCATCCTCTCCTGAAAACTGAAACTCAGGAACCTGGAAGTTGACTGTCTTGTGCTTATGTGGTTGCCTGAAAAATGAAAGTGAGAATGGAATTTCCCATAGTGGAACTGGAATGTCTCTGCTCAAACTTCCTTGTTAACAACACTGAAGATAAATTATATTAACCCCTTTTCCTCTTCTTTTCCTCTTCCCTCATTAGCTTGTTATCAGTATATATTATTTATATATAGCAAGTTCAATATGGGAATTCCTTTGAACTGTAAAAAAAAATGACACCTAAACAGGTAAATCCAATAGATATAATCAAACAAAGTAAAAAATAAAAACAATACTTGTTGAGGGATGAGAATACATCTCACAGAGGCGATTTGGATCTTTGCTTGGAATTCAGACAGTTAGAAATAAAGCCGAGATTAAAAGTCTAATAGAAATATTTATTTTGGTACAAAAACAATAAATCCTGAATAATTACATTTTTGCTAAGAAAACATGACCGTTCAGGTCAAGAGCCAAGTCAAAAGTGATTAATGGTGGATCTGGAATGTGGACATGCGTACAAGATCATATCACGTGTTCTGCTTGTATTGGAATATGCCATAATATTAGAATAGGGGTGCATCACCCTGCATAGACATACAACTGACAATATTCACACCGTGACAATACTGCTGTTTAAAATAAAATTATGGATACTGTCCAGTTACGTCCTTGCCTAATTTATTGAAAATTGCTAGAGAATACCCCAGAATTTCTTTTCTCTTATAAGATGCACTTTTATTCCTGCATTTAAGGTAAGGTGACCAGATTTTAATATTTGTAAAGCGGGACACCATTGATGGGGGGGGGGGGGTTTCTAGGGGAGCAAGATGGGAGGGGTCCGTCTCTCTTATCCTGCAGCTTTGTGCACCCCCCCCCCAAACACCCCCCTTCATCGCAGCCAGGGGTGGGTTCCTACCGGCGCAGGCTTACCTGTTCGTCGCCGCAGAGCTGAAGAAGCTGGTGGCGTTCGTGGCACGGGGTTTCCCCCACCCGCTTTCCCTGGCCGCTGGGACGCCGCCATTCTTTTGCCCTCTGCGCATGCGCAAAGCGTTCTGCTTGCACAGAGGGCAAAAGAACGCAAATGGCAGCGTCCCGGCGGCCGGAGAAAGCGGGCGGGGGAAGCCCCGCGCCGCGAACGCCACCAGCTTCTTCGGCTCTGCGGCGATGAACAGGCAAGACCGCCGCTGCCCCTCTCACTGCCCTCCCTCCCCGCCTGGCAGGAGGAGGCAGGCGAGGCAGGAGGCAGAGGGGTGTGCAGGGCAAATTCAAATTTAAAAAGCGGGACATTTTTGAAACGCCACAGGACGCAGGACAAATTATTAAAAAGCGGGACTGTCTCGCCAAAAGCGGGACGTCTGGTCACCTTAATTTAAGGGATGCAGCTTTGCAAATCAGATGGAAAACAAAAGTGGAAGAAGGTTTTTTGGACCTCCCTTTTATTGGTGTCCAGTTGTCTTTGGGGGGGGGGAAAGCACGAACTGAAGAAGCTTCTTGGATGAGAAGCGGAACCTCTTTAAGGAAAAACAAAGAAGTCCAGTTGCTTTTAAGTGGCGGGGGGGGGGAAGCACCTTTGGGATAGCTAGCTAATCTTCATATTTCACTATCTGAAGCAATGAAGGAGACAGCTTCCTTTCTGAATATGAAACCCAATAGTTCTGGTAGTGAAATCTCTCTTCAGCCTCCAGGCTCATCTGTTGTCAGAAGCCGGCAAGTTAATTTAGATGACACCACTGGTGAAATCCAATTTTTTTTACTATTGGTTCTGTGGGCGTGGTGTGGCTTGGTGGGCGTGGCTTGGTGGGCGTGGCAGGGGAAGGATACTGCAAAATCTCCATTCCCACCCCACTCCAGGGGAAAGTTACTGCAAAATCTCTATTCCCACCAGCGGTGGATTGCTCTCAGTTTGGACCAGTTCTTAGAACCGGTAGCGCTGGTGGCGGGAGGCTCTGCCCATCTGCCAGGGACACTTCTGCGCATGCGCAGAAGAGTCGCACGCGTGAACCAGTGGCAAAATTATTTACAACCCACCATTGATTCCCACCCCACTCCAGGGGAAGGATACTGCAAAATCCCCATTCCCTCCCCACTCCAGGGGTCAGCCAGAGGTGGTATTTGTCGGTTCTCCGAACTACTCAAAATTTCTGCTACCGGTTCTCCAGAACCTGTCAGAACCTGCTGAATTTCACCCCAGGGTGACACCAGAGCGGCCACATCACAAGCAAACAGTCTTTCTCAACCTTGGCAACTTTAAGAGGTGTGGACTTCAACTCCTAGAATTTCCCAGCCAGGAATATAATGAGTGTGTACATGTGAATTGTTTATTGAGCAAATTTCTGCACTGCCCATCTCCCTCAAAATAAAGGGAGAGATATATTGATA
>JALIGW010000067.1:1797500-1975000 GCA_023053685.1 Diadophis punctatus similis
TCTATCTATCTATCTATCTATCTATCTATCTATCTATCTATCTATCTATCTATCTATCTATCTATATAATCTATCTATCTATCTATCTATCTATCTATCTATCTATCTATCTATCTATCTATCTATCTATCTATCTATCTATCTATCTATCTATCATCTATTCTCCCTCCCCCTCCCTCCCTCCCTCTCCTCAGACATTTATTTTAAGCTGTCAGTTCCTCCACACTAAATCTGGCTAAGCATGTCAGCAAAACCTGATTGCTTAACACAGCACTGGACATTTCCCAGGGCCTCAGAGGAAGTGATACAATGCCCATTTCCTGTTTCCTGATCCCTGATCTGAAACTCGAGCCATTGCTACAAGGGAGAGGAAAGAGTGCATTTTCCTACGCCTAAAGAGTTGTCTCCATCTAGGCATCTCCCTGATTATGAAAGTACTAAATTAAAACTGTCATTCACACACACACACACACACACACACACACACACACACACACACACACAATGCACAAATGTTTTTTGATGCCGCGCGCACGCTCACATTTTCAATTCTGGGCAAACCGGTTGTTACAGTATGTGACGTCCACCTCTGCTTCCATCCTTCCCAAGTGGATAAAATGAGGACCCAGATTGTTGAGTGGCAATATGCTGAACTCTGTAAACCGCTTAGAGAGGGCTGTAAAAGCACTGTGAAGCGGTATATAAGTCTAAGTGCTATTGCTATTGCTACATATAGTACTATAATAATAAATCAGAACTGTCAATATAGGAGATTTCTTTAAATACATGTTTGTCTGTATATATACAGGTAGTGCTTAATTTACAACAGTTCATTTAGTGACCGTTACAATGGCACTGAAAAAGTGACTTATGACCGTTTTTAACAGTTACGACCTTTGCAGCAGCCCCGTGATCATGTGATTAAAATTCAGATGCTTGGCAACTGGTTCATACTTATGACCGCTGCTGGGTCCCAAGGTCACGTGATCGCCTTTTGTGACCTTCTGACAAGCAATGTCAATGGGGAAAGCCAGATTCATTTATTTATTTTATTTGGGATTCTTATAGGCCGCCCTACTCCCTAGGGACTCAGGGCGGCGTACAGCATATATAAGAAACAACCAAATACTATCAAAACATACAATAAGACAACAATAATAAAATGGTACTTAAAAAGATTAAAAAAAACTACACAAGCAACAGTCACAATCACACCGCCTGCAGGAAGAGCCATGTCTTAATGGTTTTCCGGAAGGCCAGCAAGGTGGGAATGATTTGGATCTCTTGGGGGAGTTGGTTCCAGAGAGCCGGAGCCCCCACAGAGAAGGCTCTCCCCCTAGGGCCCGCCAGCCGACATTGTTTGGTTGAGGGGACCTGGAGGAGAGCGACTCTGTGGGACCTAACTGGTCGTAGGGATATATGAGGTAGGATGCGGTCCCGAAGATAACCTGGTCCTAAGCCAAGGTTAGGTTTAACAACCGGGTTACTAACATATCAACTGCGGTGATTCACTTAACAGCTGTGGCAAGGAATGTCATAAAATGGGGCAAAACTCACTTAACAACAGAAATGTTGGGCTCAATTGTGGTTCATAGGTCAAGGACTGCCTATATACAGAGAGAAGATTGGAATATCAGATCTTTAACTTGCTTTCTGATCTCAGCGATGGAATTCTTTTCTTATCCCTGTGCTGATTGACACTTTCTTTTTCCTTTCATTCAATTGTGTCCGATTCTCAGAATCTGCCTGGACGTCTCTGCAGTTTTTTTGGCGAAGTTTTCCAGATCTGGTTCGCCATCGCCTCTTCTTAAGGGCTGGGAGAAAGTGACTTGCCCAAGGTCTCCCAGGTGGCTTTGTGCCTAAGACAGGATAGGAACTTACTATCTCCCTGTTTTTAGCTTGATGTCTTAATGCTACGTCAAACTGGTTCTTAGCTTTATAAATTTAAGTTTCTGTCCTGGTTTGAGATCTGTTCTGTTAAAAAGAGACAGTTGGATATTTCCATCTAGAGGGTAACGTTATCCCTTCTTCCATTGAAATCTAAGGGGTGTATATAGCTTAAATGAGTTTTTAGAAGTTGTGTGGATTATTGATTTTTTTAAAAATAGTAAATAGTAAATAGTAAATGAGCCGAGGTGGCGCGGCGGTTAGAGAGCAGTACTGCAGGCCACTTTAACTGACTACGATCCGCAGGTCAGCGGTTCAAATCTCACTGGCTCAAGGTTGACTCAGCCTTCCATCCTTCCGAGGAAGGTAAAATGAGGACCCAGATTGTTGGGGGTAATATAAATATATACATTGCTTACTGGTGTAAAACCGCTTCGAGAGTGCTTGCACTGTGAGGCGGTATATAAATCTCACAAATAAATAAATAAATAAATAAATAAATAAATAAATAAATAAATAAATAAATAAATAAATAAATAAATAAATAAATAAATAAATAAATAAATAAATAAATAAATAAATAAATAAATAAATAAGTGTGTTTCAATCCACTCTTTTGCTTTAAAAAAAAATCTTAGCTGAATTGTATTTCCACATTTGAGAGTTGTTAAGGGGGGATATAATTTAATGAATCATCAGTACATAAATACCAAGTTACAGAATAAACAAAATAATAGAAAACAGAGTTGGAAGGGACTTTGAAGATCTTCTAGTCCAACCCCCTGCTCAAGCAGAAAACTCTAGACCAGTGGTTCCCAACCTTCCTAATGCCGCGCCCCCCGCCTCCGCGCCCCCACCGTGACCCACCCCGCTGCCGCCATTTGGGTTCTTTTACCCTCTGTGCATGCGCAAAGCATGCTGCGCATGCGCATACGGTAAAATAACCCAAATAGCGGCAGCGGGGTGGAGCGCGGTGGGGGCGCGGGTTGTGGGGCGCGATATGGCCAGGCTTGTGGCAGGGGAGGGAGCTGAGGATGCCGGGGCGACCCCTGGGAAATGGACGTTCGATCCCCAAAGGGGTCCCGACCCCCAGGTTGGGAACCGCTGCTCTAGACCATTTCAGACAAGTGGCTCTTCTTAAAAACCTCCAGTGATGGAGCACCCACAATTTCTGGAGGTACGTCGTTCCATTGATCAATTGTTCTCACTGTTGGGAAATTTCTCCTTAGTTCTAGGTTGGTTCTCTCGTTGATTAATTTCCATCCATTGCTTCTTGTCCTGCCTTCTGTTGCTGTGGAGAATAGATTGACCCTCCTCTTCTTTTGTGGCACCCCTCAGATATTGGAACTCTGCTATCATGTCACTCCTTAGGAGAAACTCCTTTGTAAAGTCGCCATTAATGTACACAGCTTGCATATGAACTTATGGTCAGATTGCCAGAATCTTCTGCAGGTTTTTGGATTGCAAGTGGTTTTAAGATCAGTAGATAAAGGTATGGAGAATGGTTCACCGAGGAGGTGACACCTGACAAGTTAAGGGCCTAAGGCTTCAATGAAAAAAAAAAGAATCAATACTTGGTGATGTAATGCAAAAGTTAGACAACTACAACGAGATGTCAAAAGCACAAAAACACTTTAGTTTCCTTATTTCTGCCACCTTGAAAGGTCAGAAGATGATCAGCTGTATTTTTTGATATTTCATGATTACAAAATATTCTATGTGTCATTGACTATTAATATCTTGAAGGAAAAAATGTGTTTTACAGGTTTTCCACAGACAGACCAACAAGAGTTGAAAGGGACCTTGGAGGTCTTCTAGTCCAGCCCTCCCCCAACCTTTCTGGCTTTGTGGAAACTGGTGGCGCCATCGGCAGTGGGGGAAGAGAAGATCATTCCACGCAAACAGTGGGTGCATGTATGAGGCATGCACAAATGTGGCCGGTTGCACAAACGGAGATTTGCGTGTGAGCATGCGCAACTGGCGCTGGCGCAAGTGGAGTTGCGTGCGTGAGCAGGCTCGCACGCCATCGTGTGACTCAGTTCTGAATTTGGCCCAGTACTGGGCTGTGGCTTGGGGACATCCATTCCCTCCCCACTCCTGGGGGAAGGATACTGCAAAATCCCCATTCCCTCCCCACTCTAGGGGAAGGATACTGCAAAATCTCCATTCTCTCCCCACTCCTGGGGCCAGCCAGAGGTGGTATTTGCCGGTTCTCCAAACTACTCAAAATTTCTGCTACCAGTTGTCCAGAACCTGTCAGAATCTGCTGAATTTCACCCCTGCGCCTTGGGGCTTTTAAAGCCAATACAGGTAGTCTTCGACATACGACCACAAGGGAGCCCAATATTTCTGCTGCTAAGCGAGACGGTTGTCAAGTCAATTTTGCCCCATCTTACGATCTTTTTTGTCGCAGTTGTTAAGTGAGTCACTGGATTTGTTACATTAGTAACGTGGTTGTAAAGTGAATCTGTCTTCCCCATTGACTTTGCTCGACAGAAGGTCGCAAAAGGTAATGACATGACATGACCTGAGGACACCGCAACCGTCATACATATGAGTCAGATGCCAAGCATCTGAATTTTTATTACTTGACCATGGGGATACTGCAATGGTTGTAAGTGTAAAAAACGGTCATAAGTCACCTTTTTTTCACTTGCTGGTTTCTGAGCAATCTTCTGATGAACAGAATTTGGTATCTTTTTAGAAAGAGGATTTGCAGGAAATAGGATCATCCAAAAGGTGACAACCTTTTACTGAAAGGTAAAACAGTACCAGAACTCTACTGCAACAATCTGTCTGTCTGTCCGTCCGTCCGTCCATCCATCCATCCATCCATCCATCCATTCATCTATTTATTTCCTTTATTATTTTTACAAATATGGCAGTGAACATATCCAACACACCTTCCTTCTCCTATTTTCCCCACCACAACAGTCCTGTGAGGTGGGCTGGGCTGAGAGAGAGAGAGTGACCGGCCCAAAGTCACCCATCTGGCTTTCATGGCCTAGGTGGAACTTAAACTCGTGGGCCCCTGCTTTCTAGCCTGGTGCCTTAACCCATAGACCTAACTGGCAATGGACAACCCAGGGTATCTATCTATCTATCTATCTATCTATCTATCTATCTATCTATCTATCTATCTATCTATCTATCTATCTATCTATCTATCTATCTATCTATCTATCATCTATCTATCATATTTAGGGACTGCCCATCTTTTCACAGAGCGACTTGGGGCACTCAATCGGGGTAGGGTGCTGGGGGTTCACAGGGGTTCGGGAGAACTTCTAGCTGAGATTCTGTGCAGTTTGGAGAACCCCCAAATCCCATTCCTGGCTGGCCCCGCCCACCCCTCCCCTCCCCGGAATCCCCACGCGGCCCATTTTAGGTGCAAGTAAGTGCAGGGCGCACGCGGAGGTTCAGGGAGGGTGAAAAACGGGCCTATCGGAAGTTCAGGAAGGCCGGAAATGGGCCCGTTTCCGGCCTCCAGAGGGCCTCTGGAGCCTGGGGAGGTCGTTTTCGCTCTCCTGGAGCCTCGAGGAAAGGTTCCGGAGCCCGGTGAGAGCAAAAATGCGCCCCGGCCATGGTGCAGGAGGCAGACTAGGCCACGCCCACCCAGCAACCAGGCAGAGAACCCTGCGCTAAATTTTTTTGAAACCCACCCCTGTGCTCAATAAATGTGAATTTTGATTAGTTAAATTTATGAAGGCAAAGATTAAGGAGATACCCTAAGAATTCCAACTCCTGCGTTTGCTTTCACACACATGCCTTGCCTAGAGGTCAGTCTATACATTTAAAGTGCGATTGGGAAAAAGCTAGAAAAATTTACAGGCAACTAATATAATGAAGAAAATCTGATTGGCTGAGGAGATTTTAAAAAGCCTTTCCTATGTTCATAGGTCTCTCTTGCCACCTTGTGTCCTTATACATAAATAGCATGGATTTTTTTTACCTCAGTCCTTTGTGATCTGTTTCAGTTTTGCCCTCTGCTGGAAAATACCTGCACTGCAACCATATTGTTCAATTGCTGAAACAATACAATGACTCAATTCTTACCTGTGACGTAAACGATGACAGATCTGGGCAAAATAATAGAGGCATCACAACAAAGGTATACAGGTAATCCTTGATTTAGGACAACAACTGAGCCCCAAATTTCTAGTGTTAAGTGAGACATTTGTTAGGTGAGTTTTGCTCCATTTTACAACCTTTCTTGCCACAGTTGTTAAGTGAATCACTGCAGTTGATAAATTAGTATTCCGGTTGATAAGTGAATCTGGCTTCCCCATTGACTTTGCTTGTCAGAAGGTCGCAAAAGGGGATCACATGACCCTGGAACACAGCAACGGTCATAAATATGAACCAGTTGCCAAGCATCTGAATTTTGATCACACAACCATGGGGATGCTACAAAGGACATAACTATGAAAAATGGTCACAAGTCACATTTTTTCAGTGTTGTTGTAACTTTGAATGGTCACTAAACGAACTGTTGTAAGTGGAGGACTACCTGTAATGTTGTAGTTGGCAATGAAGATACTGAAATGGTGGATAGGAGCAGCCATCAGTAGTAAAGAAACAAACAGTGAAGAAACAAGCACGAAAAGGCGGAAAAGACCCAAGAGAAGCTGTTAGAACCCTGTTCAAACGATTGGGTGTGTTAATATATGATTAAGCCACAAATCATTGTTATGTGTATATTGCTTTAAATGCATTGTGGATGATTACTATATAAGTAAGCAAGAGAGCATGCTTAATGTGGTTGATGGTTGGTGGTTTATGGTTTAGTGTGGTGATTGCTGTTTGACGGTGTGTTCCGGATTGAAAACTCTCTGTGCTGTTTTACTGATGAGTAGATTATTTTATGGCTGTGTGAAATTGCTGTGAAAAGAAGAGTAACTATCTGTGATAGTATAGAATTGCTGTAATCTTTGTTTGTGAGTTAAAACCAAGATAGGCAAGAAGAAGAAACATCGCATTGACAGAATAACTGTGTATGACTTGGACTTCCTATTTAACTTTGCTACTATTTTATACATATTAAAGATATTCTGTTTATTGACTGAATAGCATTCATATCAAACTGCAACACCATTACTACAACACATTTCGCTGTGTATGTGCTTAACAGCACAATAACTCCTTAACAGAAGCTATAAAAATACAGACAGTGTGGAAAAAAACTCAAATAATTTGAAAGCAACTTTAGGGAGAAATTATTTGACTATTTGAATTTCTAAACTTCTTGGATTTATCCCTTAATCAGCTGTTTTTGACAGAATGTTTACTTGGCTGGGGTATAAGAGAGCCATCTATTGGAGAAAAAGAAGTACTGCAACACTATAGCAGCAGTATACTTAATGAAAGCTAATCTAATGCATACAAAGTCTAATATACAAAACAGAAGCAACAACATCTGGTGAATGGCTTGACCTTGACTCTGGTGTTAGAAGACGACTGGGAAAACTCGAGAACATTCAATAGTGGGTTTTTTTCCCTTTACTTTTGAAGAATTACAAAACTAACTAATCTGCAAATAACTAAATTTTATTAAAATTGACTATTGGATTATAGATTGGAAAGATTGGAAGAATTTAGTGGATTAACCTGGTCTAATTTGGACTTGGACTAATAATATTACTTAATAGAATATTTTAAGAGGCAAAAGAAGAAAAGGTCAGAAGAAAAGAGAGAAGAAGGAAATAAAACTTTAACATTTGGACAATTGGGAGATACATAATTGGGGAATTATAAGGCTGTAAATTATTATGAAATAAAATATGGGGTTTTGGAGGTATAACTATGGGATGGATGTAATTTGATTAAATAGAAGCTTATTAAATATCGAGATATTGGAATAATAGAAATATACTTTTCATAAGCTGTATTAAATCACTATAAAATGGAACTAGAGATGTATGAAGAAATACTGTGCAGGTTAAAAAATGTGCATGAATCTTTAAGAAATGACAAAGAGACAAAGGTATTGTTTAAAGATACAGAAATGAATGTAGAAGCTACTCAACAACTGGGGGGGAGGAACACGATATTCAAGAAATAGATGAGAAACTAGAAAAAGCAGGAGAAGGGAAGAATAAAAATGAGAAGCAAGAAGATAGGAACAAAGCGGACAAGAGACTAATAAGCAGAAGACAAATACACAATATTACAATTTATAATGGTACAGAGAAAAGGGAGAAAAACTTTAAAAAACAAAAGCAAAAGGAAGTTTTGTGGATGGGTGTTCAAAAAATGCAGCAGAAAGAGACAAAAGGCACCCAGAAGGGAAAGCTTAGTAGACACAAAAAAATGAAAAAGAGATACAAGATTCCAAGAGAGAGAGATAAAAGAGGGACCAAAAAATCAATAAATGGTGGAATTTTAGAAAGACTAAGAGATGATGGATAATGAGAAAATATATTAATAAAATGGACAGATGGAAGAGGCTGCATCTCTTTTGGGCAATGTTGGTGGATGGTGACGGATGAGCCTTCCACTCACCCCACCTATCTTGAACTTCCACAGATGCTAGCGTTCAGATGCTCTGGTTTCCTGAGGTGGGTCCAAGTGGCGAGAAAGAAGGGCATAAGGTAAGGGCCTTTCCATTTTTCCAATATTTTTCTCCTTGACTCAACTGTATCATTGCACAGACAGCAGCATGAGAAACGTGACATGGTCAATCTTAATCCTTCGTTTCAGTCTAGTAAAAAGTTGTTTGTTTCTGGAAGAGAGACTCGGAGTGTCATTCCGGGTGAATAAATGTTGGTCACTGCTTTCGAGTCAAGAAACAAATTCAATTGTGGACATTTTTCTCCTTCTCTCCTTCTATTCCTTCTTCATTTCTTCCTTAAACAGACTGCTAATGTGGGAGTTCTGTGGCTCAACTGGAGTGTGAATGGATGCCCAATGGACAGTTGTAGTTATTATTCCTTAAAGTCAGGTCCCTTGACACTCAATCACTGTGCACATGTTGATTGTGGTCGAGGCAAATGGTGTGTGAATGCTGTTCAATTCAAACCTTTATTGTCACTGCGCAACATATGTACAATGAGATTGGTTGAGCTCCCTCAGTGCACCCCACCAACACAATACAACTCACAGGGAAGACAGAAAATCCCTAACCCAATAACACATATTAACAAACAAACAGTCCTATTGCACCAGTATGAAGTGAACATGTTACACGTTGCGCCGGCCCTGCAAGTCCATCGTACTACATAATTCTGGATTGACTTGCGAGCCTGATGTTTAGCAGCTCTACGCGGGTGTAGGCAAATTTTGCCCCTTGCACTACACTGTGCGCACACATCCATACACACATTATTCCAAGCACCACACACCAATATCGGGAGCCCAGGGCCGCTGCGTGTGAACGTGCCGCCATCTTGTGGCCAAAAAAAGGAAGTCCAATTTTTGTGGTGAAAGGAATCCAGCCGATTTTTTTTGGAGTCAAAGCAGTGGATGTTGACAGGTGGAATCTAGAAGTGAAGTCAAGAGGCAGAAGTAGCTGTGTCTCTTTTGGTGGATGATGATGGATGAGCCTCGCACTCATCCCGCCTATCTTGAACTGGCACAGATGCTATTGTTCGGCTGGTCTGCTTTCTGAGGTGGGTCCAGGTGGAGAGAGAGAAGGGTGAGGCGCAAGGTAAGGATCGTTCCAATTCTCCAATATTTTTTGTCTCCTTGACTCAACTGTATACTTGGACCAGTGGTGGGTTGCTACCGGCTTTACAACCGGTTCACTGAGTGCGTGCTTTGCTGCACGCACACGGGCAGTTCAGTGGAAATAGAGCTTCCGCGTTGCAAACTGGGCAAGGTGCACGGAAAACAGCTGCGGAGCGGCGATTCAATCTGCCGCCCCTGGTCAGCTGGGCTTCGGAAGCAGAGATAAAAGTCAGTATAACCCAGGGGCGGGCGAGCGGGTCCACTTTCACGGATAAAGCGAACTGGTTCTCTCTCGGCTTGGAGTCAGAGCTACAGGTTCTAAAGAACTGGTCCAAACCGGCAGCAATCCACCACTGACTTGGACAGGGCATGGCAATATAATACCTTGACTTGAATAGCCCTATCCCTCGCTTGCAATCTAGTGAAAGACTGTTGGTTTTTGGAGGAGAGACTGTGAGTTTCATTCTGGGAGATGACATGCTGGTCGCAGTTTTAGGGCCAGGAGGAAAATTCAAATGTCTGTCATGTTAGTGGGCACTTTTCCCCCGCTTCTCTCCTTTTCCTCCTTCCTTTCTTCCTTAAACACATTACTGAGGTGGTTGTTCCATCATCCAACTGAGTGGGACATGGACCTAGAAGGCATTGTCTTGAACTGTAGCAGAAATTGCTCTTGAATAACATTGAGAGTTTTTATCTAGAACAGGATCTTTTCTAAGTGATCAAGTGATCTTATCTGGTGATAAGAGCTTCACAGATCTTTGTGGCTGGAAGGGCAGAAGCAAATGAGGGAGCACCTTTCAAAAAAGGCAAGTTTGCTAGCTATAGTAGGCAGAATTTCTGATTGGGAGGTGAATTTGCTACCAGAACTAGGCAGAATCTCAGTGGTGAAATCCAGCAGGTTCTGCAGAACTGGTAGCGGAAATTTTGAGTAGTTCGGAGAACCGGCAAATGCCACCTCTGGCTGGCCCCAGAGTGGGGTGGGAATGGATATTTTGCAGTATCCTTCCCCTGCCATGCCCACCAAGCCATGCCCACCAAGCCAAGCCACGCCCACCAAGCCACGCCCACAGAACCAGTAGTAAAAAAAATGGATTTCACCACTGAGGCAGATACTCATAGCGTGAAGGCCGTAGAAGTCAGTCCGATGAACCTAGCTGAAGGGCACTTCAACCTGTCCATCTGCTTCTCTTTCTCCAGCTATGGGCTTTTGGCACTCTAAATTGCACTGCCGTGGTTTACCTCCACTTATATTCTCTTGCTCCTATTGTTGACAACCTCTACCCAAGCATCTTCTGGGCAGTTAATCTGATGGCTTCACATCATGAAAAAGGAAAAAAAAAGATCACAAAGCAAATTAAAGGGACCAGCATAGTTGTTTAGAAATTCTGTTTATATATATATAGCACCCCAGAGCAAACAAAGGGTACAGTCACCATGTGTTTTACTGCTCAACTGTTTCTGTAACAGGAAACAGAAAACTTGACTTCCGGTGGCTCCACGAGCTTCGTTGGACGCTCTTTATGGGCGTCCGATCCCAGGTTCCATAAAAGCCGCCGGATAAGCCACATCAGCTGTCTGGCGGCTTGGAAACTCCCGTCCCAGGCAAAGGGAGGGGAGAAGAGCAGATGGGCCGAGGTAGAGCCCCCCCTAGCACCCCAGAAGAAGCTCTGGGGTGCGAAGGGTGAGGGCTCCCTAGAAGCCTGTCAACAGCTCCAGACCTGGAATGCCTCCGCTTCTTTTTAGCGGAGCAAGAAGCCGCAACCATCTCTGCTTGAAACAAATGGATTTTAATATTTTAAACAAAGTAGCAGACGGAACATACCAGGAGAGCCTAATTGCAAGTATTTTAACTTAACTCCGGTGTTTTTTGTATTTTCTGGAAGTAACAAAGTAGCTAAAGATGGCACTTGGAATTTGAAAGGGTATGGAGAAAGTGAAAGCTACTGAAAGTTAGTGAGAGTTCTGTTTGCTAATAGACGCTTGTAAGAAATCTTTTTTTATTTTTTATTCTTTACCTTGATGAACTTTGTTTTTTGGTTTTTTAATAAATATATAAGAATTAATATAAATTGAAGATGTCTTCAAAACTGGCAAAGACTGTTCCTTTTAAAGGAATAGGAAGAGTTGAAAGTCTACCCACTCATATTGTTAATCTGCAAGATTTTGCTCCCCCAACACAGACTCTTACGTTTGAAAAGTGGCAGCAAGGCATGAAAGATATGCAGAAAGAAATTGCTTCAGTAGTTAATAAAAAAATTAAAAAAATTAATGGAAAAATTACTGAAATTAATGGAAAAATACAAGCTGTCTCAGAGGAGTTTGCATCTCAGACTCAACAAACCAGAGACAATGTGGAATCTGTATTTAAAGCTGTGGCAGCTAACATGGAATTATTGGAACAAGATGTGGCTGAAATTAAATAGACTACGGTGACTTTGGGTGAAAAAGTAACTGAGATTCAGAATAAAATTGAAGGAACTGAGGCAGAACTAACGATGATCCAGTATAATGATATGGAATTTGCTTTACGGCTAAGAGGGGTAAAAGAAAACGAAGAAGAGAATTTAAAGGAAAAGATTTTGGATGCATTGGTGCAGATTTTGGGGAAAACAAAAGCGGAGTTGGGCTGGCAGATTGAAAAAATATACCGTGTCAATTCCTGGTTTGCCAGACAAAATCATTTGCCAAGAGACATTGTAATATATTTTACTACAAAGACATTGCGAAATCAAATCTTACAGGCGACTTATAAAAACAAACTTAAGGTGGAAGAACAAGTGGTTTTGACATTTAAGGAAATTCCTCCAAAAATACTGAAAGCACGTAAAGATTATACCTTTCTGGTGGCAGAATTGAAAAAGCAACAGATAAGATATACATGGGGAATTCCGGCTGGACTATCGGTTACTTATAGGGGAGAAAGATACAGACTCAATACGATTTGTAAAGCAAAAGATTTTTTTTGTTAAAGGTGGGGAGACCAAAATCACCAGAAGACAAAAGAAATGAGGAAGTTAAAAAAGAGGGAAAAGAAGATTTGTGGATTGTACAACAGAAAGGAACTCTGAATAGTCAAGAAGAAACAAAGGATTTAAGACAGATTAGAGAAGTAATTTTCGAAAGTGAAGAAGAATTAAATTATCGACTTCAGTCCTCAACTCCTCGAAGTGAAGCAAGGCATATTTTCAGATGCCAACTTAAAGAAATATGGAAAGCTGCAGATTTGAAGGCGAGAGGAATTAAAAATTGATGTCTTAGTAATAGTAGGATAAGGTAAAATAAATAAGAATAAAGCTCAAATGTATATATGAGGTTGTATAAGGCTAGAGGAATTAGATTACAAGATTATCTATGGGGATTAATTATAGAAGGTAAAGTAATATAATAGAGATTAAAATGGTTTTAAATAATAAGATTAAATTAATATTAGAGTTTGGGGAATAAGTATAGCAATAGCAATAGCACTTAGACTTATATACCACTTCATAGTGCTTTACAGCCCTCTCTAAGCGGTTTACAGAGTTCAGCATATTGCCCCCAACAATCTGGGTCCTCATTTTACCAACTTCAGAAGGATGGAAGGCTGAGTCAACCTTGAGCCTGGTGAGATTTGAACAGCTGAACTGCTGAACTAGCAGTAGCCTGCAGTGCTGCATTTAACCACTGCACCAACTCAGGAAGGTAATGTAATGTAATAGAGATTAAATTGGTAGAGAATAAGATTAAAATTATATTATAGGGTGGGAATAAGTATAGATTGCAATCTAATGTAACAGAGATTAAATGAATGTGAAGTTGTTAAGTATTTTTAGATATGGTTTAAGTTGGTTTTGAATTTAATAATTGCGGCCAGGCTGCTGGTGGCACAAAATTGGAAGAGGAAGATTCATCTAAAATCAATATTGCATTTGGCAGAAAGGGTAAAAATTTTAGAACATTTTAAAGACTATTTAAATTATATACTCGATAATGGAGAAGATGGACGGATCATATTCAAATCAAGTATTAGACTAAGAAGATCAAAACAGACTGTGAAGGACATATTTCAATTTAATTTTTTGTTTAATTTACAGTATAAGGAGTTAAGATTTTATGATATTTGGAAGTTAATAATTTGCTAGCATATTTTAGTTTTATATTTGTGTAAACTATATTATACCCTGTGTATGTTCTGGGAAGTCCAGGGAGGGGGGAGGGGGAGTTGGGGGGAGGGAGGGGGGAGGGGGGAAGAAAACAACAAAAAATGTTTGTACTTTGTACGCATAAAACTTTTTCAATAAATAAAAAAAAGAAAGAAACAGAAAACTTTACTTAGAGCAGGAGTGTCAAACTGGCGGCCCACTTGCCGGATGCATCACACACAGCCCACCCCAGCTTTGCGAAGGGAGAAAAAATGTCGTAAAATGTCACATGACAGCAATGTGACATAACAAGTTTGACACCCGTGACTTAGCGCATAGAGTAGGGGTGACCAAACCATGGCACATGCACCAAATGTGGTGCATTGGAAGATTACAAGTGGCGCATTCAAATCCCTTAGAAATGGAGAATGGCGGCCACAATGGACTGAGGTACACCGACAGAACCGCCCAGGCGGCTTCAGGGTACATATGAAACAGGCAGCCGTGAACAAATGAGCCCCTCGGGAGCGCAGAGCGCGAGCCAATCCAGCGCTCGCCCGAAGCCCAGCAATAAAAGGTGGGGAGAGTGTAGGCAGAGGAAGCGGGGAAGGACTACAACATCCAGAGGCCCAGTGGGCGGTACGGTAGGTGTGCGCGTGCATAATATAGAAAGCCAGTGTGTATGTAACCTCTCCAGTGAATTAGGTCGCTTCTTCAAGTCTGAGCCGAGTGGGGTGCGAGGTGGTCTGGGGGCGGGGAGACATCCTCTTTCCCTCCGCCTTGCACCCCTGGGACATGCAACCAATTGCTGATCTTCCCTGCTGGGATTAGCACAGGGGGGCGGACAGGGGTGCAGTTTGATTCTCCCTTCCCTTTCTTGGGGCTGCAGGATTTTTCCTTGCAAGAAGTCGTCGGATTCAGGAAAAAGGACAAAGGCTGTCGCTTTGCAGGCGATCGGCAAAGGTAACGCTAACACGGGGTTTGTGGGCAGCTTGTCAGAAGTTTCAGTCCGCGGAGTTCTGAAAAGTTTCATGCCATTTGTACTTGTAAAAGAGAGGGAGGGAGATTGAAATCAGCCTGGGGAAAATGCTGTCTTGATTCTCGGCTTTGAAGCAGTGTTTTATTGAGTGTACTAGCGTAGTTTTTGTATTGAGAGTGATTGAAAGACAGATTCAAGATTAAATATATATTACGTTTGTCAAATTTTGAAATGGCATAAATTAATTAATTGAATTGCGTGATTGAGTTATTCCTTTTCCTCCCTTAAGCAATCCCAAACGTGAAAGTAAGGAGGTAAAAAACGTGCTTGAGTTGTATGGCGCATCTGAACTTGTCTGTGAAAAAATGGGTGCATGGTGTGCTTAAGGTTGGCCACCACTGGCATAGAGTATATACCAGTGATGGCGAACCTTTTTTGGTTCGCGTGCCAAAAGGGGGGGGGAATGTGGGGGATAACGTGTGTGCGTGCCTACACTCATAATTCCATGCACCCCCACACATGCACGCATGACCCTCCTGCTCCCAGCATGCAATGGCACGCCCATTTTTCGCTCTCCCCAGGCTCCAGAGCCTTTCTAGGAGCCTGGGGAGGGTGAAAACGGCCTTCCCCACCCCCTCTGGAGGCTGGAAACAGCCTGTTTCCCGACTCCCAGTGGGCCCAGAAGGCCCGAAAATCAGCTGGCTGGTGCACACATGCACGCCGGACCTGAGCTCGCGTGCCCACCGATATGGCTCCGCGTGCCACTTGTGGCACCCGTGCCATAGGTTCGCCATCACGGGTATATACCATAGATCCAAACTTGTAAACACTGCCATCTACTGGCTGAATAATACTGTAGTTGCATAGAAATATAGTATATTCCAACAATGCTCTTATTCACCTTCTGTGGCCTTTGTCTTTGACTGTTTTGGTCTGGCTTTGTCCTGTAAAAGGAGGGGTAAAGCCTCTTTCAGCTTTTTCTCCTTTTTTTGCAATGTGTGATACAGTCTAGTAGTATGGCAGAAAGTGTTCTTTTGGCACGCTCGGGCCAGGGAAGTCCTGCTTTGTTATTTCCCCCTGTTTTTTGGGTGGGGGGGAACAGAAAAGCAACCCTATAGAGCCAGCCAAGCACAGCCAAAATCAATTTGGTGCACTCTAGCGGAGGGATGGGCTAGAATGGCGACACCCTTTTAAGTTTGCTTTGTGCTTTTTTCTTCTTTTGGCACATGAAGCCAGCCCAAATCCAAATGGCCTAGCAGCCAGGCCAGGTACACCTCATCGGCAGTGGGAGCAAGAAGATGGCAGGTGTTCTGGTCCAAGCTTAAGAATTGCTTTTCTCAGACAGATAAAACTCCACGCAAATGGTAAATCATGCAGATTACATTTATTGCCCGGTATCCTCATAGACTTACATATTCAAGCTGAGGTTCTTCTGGGTATTCATAATCTGTCCCATTACACATAGGTGAAATGATATTAATTCCTCCCCATCTTCCCGCTGTTACATGTTCCTTTGTTAAGACTTAAAATGCCCGCTGGAGAGCAAGACACAATTACCTAGCAGCCAAGGTATAGCTTGATGGCCAATAAGAACACACAGATGTGATCACATGTCATGGACTACATTACCCAGAGTGCCTCTCTGAATACATTTCCCCTAATGCAATCTCTTAAAGAAACATTTCTTAATCCAAGCTAACTATCTCTCTATTCTACCAGCACAGCAGGTTAGCTAGGATAGTAGGACTTACAGCAGGGGTGTCAAATGCAAGGATGCTTAAATCTGGCCCACGGGGCCGGCCTGGAAATAGCAAAGGACTGGCCCACTGTGCCTCTGGCAACCAAAACAAGGCATGGGTGGCCCCGCACAGCCCCCCCTGGCACCCAGTTTTTGGTCTGGATGGCCTCATGCAGCATTCTGGCGGCCAAAACACGGTGTGTTTTGGCCGGCAAAGTGCTGCAGGAGGCCGTCCATGGCTGAAAACCGGGCATGGGGGGGCAGCTCCTCCATGCCCCATTTTGGCTGGCAGGGTGCTGCAGGAGGCATCCGTCCCATCTTCCCCCTCCCTGCCAGCCCGCGGAGGAGAACTACAATGCTGATCTGGCCTGCGAAGAAATCCAGTTTGACACCCCTGGCTTAAGGGAGCAGGGAGCAAAATGGCATAGATGGTGGGAGCGAGATAGGTGGGTGCAGGGAGTTGTAGCACCTTGTGGTCGTAAGTGCGGATAGGCTGCCATGTGCCTGAATTTTGATCATGTTACCATCGGCGGAGTGGTGGTGGTTGCAACGGCTGTAACATTAGGCAAGGGTTGTAAGTCCCTTTATTTAGCACCATCATAATTTCCAATGGTTGCTGAAAGCATGGTCATAAGTCAAGAAATACCGATGGAGCAGTGGTGAAATCCAAATTTTTATTACTACCGGTTCTGTGGGCGTGGCTTGGTGGGCATGGTGTGGCTTGGTGACCGTGGCTTGGTGGGCGTGGTGTGGCTTGGTGGGTGTGGCTTGGTGGGCATGGCAGGGGATGATGTTCGTCCATCATATTTGAAGAGGACCTTAACATCTATCATAGACCTGAGTCGCCTGTGTGCAGCTACAGCTCCCAGTGTATCCACACCTGCTGCTTTGTCGCTCGCCCATCGCCACAGGACTTTTCACAGGTCTTGGGGGGGATGTCAAGACTTGCGCATGAATTGGATTAAAGTGAGGGAGAGGTGCGTATAGTCAGCCTCACTCTCTCTTCCCAGATTCCATCCTGTTCCAAATAGCAGGGCATGGCAGGGGAAGGATACTGCAAAATCTCCATGCCCACCCCACTCTGGGGCCAGCCAGAGGTGGTACTTGCCGGTCTCCAAACTACTCAAAATTTCCACTACCGGTTCTCCAGAACCTGTCAGAACCTGCTGGATTTCACCCCTGCATAGAGGTAATCCTCAAGTTATGATTGGTGTATTAATGACCCTTTGAAATTACAGCAACCTTTTAAAAGCTACTTACAACCTGTCCTTGAGGTTATGATTGCCATCCCTCACACAACCCCCTGGTGACAAGATTGCATTTTGGCCAATCACTTCTGTCTCTCTTCAGAGAGAGAAACAATGAGAAAAGCAGGTAAAGGGAAGATCACTTTGCTAGCAAAGCATGGAAGATCGCTTCGTTAGCACCTCATTAGGGCTGAAAAAAAGCTTAGTAAAAGCTACATTCGGAGTATAAGACGCACCCAAATTTTCAGCCTCTTTTAGGGGACAAAAGGGTGCGTCTTATACTCCGAAAAATACGGTAGTTACAAGGACGTCAGGCCAAAATAAATATCAGAATTTGGCAAAGAAAGGGGGACCAGAATTCTCTTTTTGATTTAAATGACCCTCTGCGCATGCACAGAAGACTTTGCGCATGTGCAGAGGAGTTTTTTTCCAAGTTGCGACGACCGGAGGACCAGTTCGGGAGCGTGGACCGCTGATCATCGCTGCCGGTTTGGCGAGCAGCGGTAAATGTCCACTACCGATTCTAAAGAACCGGTCCGAACCGGCAGCAACCCATCACTGATCCTACCAGATTAAGCCAGGAAATCTGCCTTTTTTCCACCCCACATAACAGGCTACAACTAATGGCTCTAAATTTCCCACAGTAAGATATTTTTTAGAGAATTAGCAGAATCACTGGATGATTGGACATCCTCTCTATTGAACAATGACCCAAGAACCGCATTAAAGTAAAATCATGGTTTAAAATCATGATTTAAGTCTTAGTGGAAAAGTGAAATCAAATATCAGTTTGCTACTGCATTTACAGTCTTTTCTTCTATAAGAAACATAAAACACTTTTCATTAATCATATAAATATAATGTTTTATTCGCATATCAGTACACATAATAGTCTTACATAATAAATACCAGAGTTGTTAATAAATAAGATTGTGAGGTAGAAAAAATGTCAAGACTAAGGATGAACATCCTAAAATCCTTAGTTGTTATTGCAAAGTCCCTTTTCCATAAATAGTGCTATGGATATAATTAATAATTAAAATTGGTGTTTTAAAACGATCAGGTTCCTTCAATCCATGCTAATATTTAATAGGAAAACACTCCCCAAATGCACACATACACACGTAACAACACGCCATTGCAAACATCCTATTTTGTGTTGTAATTCCCGTACATAATAACTTATCACAAAGGATCATCAACGGAAAACCTTTGTGTTTCATCTTTTTATGCCAAATGTGTATTTTTAAATTGAAAGCAGTGCAACAAGAGAGCTGAACATCTGCACGCTGGATATTATTATTTCTTTAACAAATCATTCTACTTTGTCCATAAGGAACATGTCCTTGGATTGCCACATCACAGGTTAACAGATAGCAAAAATTGATCTTCCTGGTTTATCCATTTACAACTGTCCCATGGTAATGTTCTGAGGTAATGCTTGGGGGGGGGGAAGGGTTTCCAGATAAATATAGTAGTTATTACTCAGGATTGGATATTTATAGGAAGGCATCTGACATCCTGGACCATCCTGAAAAACATATCCCACAGTTCCCTGCATTTAACAGACATTCTCCAATAGCTGGCCATTAAAATCCCATGAAGGCTGTAATGTTTAGTGGATGCCCAACCTCAGTCTGAGGATAATAAAGGATCGATTCCCCACAACTTCAAGCCAAAACAACAAGCAGGTTTTAGATGACCCTGAGAAGCAGTTGACGATCCGTTTTGAAACAGAAATTGTGGTTGACACAGTTGGGTAATAGTAAAGGGGGGGTGGGGGAAGAGATTTGATTTTTTTAAAAAAAAATTGAAGTATCAAAAGTAATGGAAATGCAGCATAGGTTCACCATAGAATCTCTCCATCTCTTCCCAGCATTCAATCTCTATCCCGGGGTGAAACCCAGCAGGTTCTGGAGAACCGGTATCAGAAATTTTGAGTAGTTCGGAGAACCGGTATCGGAAATTTTGAGTAGTTCGGAGAACCGGTATCAGAAATTTTGAGTAGTTCAGCGAACCGGCAAATACCACTCTGGCTGGGCCCAGAGTGGGGTGGGAATGGAGATTTTGCATTATCCTTCCCCTGGAGTGGGGTGGGAATGGGGATTTTGCAGTATCCTTCCCCAGGAGTGGGGAGGGAATGGAGATTTTGTAGTATCCTTCCCCTGCCACACCCACCAAGTCACGCCCACTGAACTAGTAGTAAAAAAAAATTGGATTTCACCACTGGTCTATCCCTGTCAAATCCACCACTATTTTGAGGAAGAGCGTGTCGTCTTTGAGGTAGTTGGGAATCTCAACATGGCTGGCAAATAGAGGGCTTCCACTGGCCACGTTGAGTTTCTGGTGAGGTTGCTGGAAAGAGGTGCTTTGAGGATCTGGGAGGAAGGTCTCCGTCAGAGGCGACTTCCTTCGTGTGGCATCCAAGAGAGAGAAGGTGACCTTTTGTCGGAAAGGCCAAGGCAGGATGTCATCGTAAGGCCCTTTGGCCAAAGCCAGGAAGAGCGAAAGGTGACCGCCTTTGCCTACACCATCTCCATCAGGGTACAGCCGGACATAGAGGCGGTATCCGAAAGGGTGAGTAGCGAAAGCCGGAGAGAAGATGGAATGTCTTTTCCCACTTTTGGCATCCTTCAGGAGTTTGGAGAAATTCTCTACCTTCCAAATCAAGATCCCATCCGTGCTGGCCAGCTCTTGAGTGGATGGTCCAGAACCTTTGGTCCCATGAGGACTGTTACGTGTATCCTGAGAGGTTTTGAGCAACTCCTCATACTGGGAACAGCAGTGTTGGAGCGTTTTCACATTGGAGGCTTGTTGATTCAGCTGCCGGCGCAAAGATGCTACCATCAGCTCCAGGGCCTCCATTCGCAGCTGGACAGCTTCGACGTTCAGTGAAGGACCACCCTAGGTAAGGAGAAGATAAGCTCACATCAGGGGGGGAAAAAAAGCAAAATTGGAGGCACAAAACCAAGACACTTCTCTCTCCCCCATATCATTGTTCTCAAAAGTACTACTGTTTTCCCTCTTAACTCAGCTGCTTTGCTCATAGTTTCTAAATCAATAGGACCTTACAATAAAATCACCCTTTCTTTAAGCATTACATTATGAGCGGCATTTGTTCATGTTGTGCTTCCCTGTTTTGATTGAAAATCCCCATTTTCTCTTGAGGTTCCTCAAAGTTCTCGTCTTCGGTCTTTCAGTACTTCTTTCTACAATTGGCTAGGTTCTCTTTGGAACCTAGTGGCAACTTAAGAATATATGAAGGCATGGGCGGGCTTCAAAAATTTTAGCAACGGGTTCTCTGCCAGGTTGCTGGGTGGGCGTGGCTATTGTGGACATGGCCTAGTCAGCCTCCTGTACCATGGGGGGGGGGGGGCGTTTTCACGCTCCGGAGGCTTTCCTCAAGCCTCGGGGGGGAGGGGACACGAAAACTGCCTCCCCCGGGCTCCGTTTCCGGCCTTCCAGAAAGCCCATTTTCCCCCCTCCCTGAGCCTCCACGCAGGCCCTGCATTTACCTCACATCCAAAACGGGCTGCGTGGAGACTCCTGGGAGGGGCAGGGCGGGGTGGGTGGGGTGGGCGGAGCCAGCCAGGGGTGGGATTTGGAGGTTCTCCGAACCGGCCATAACGTTAGCTACAGGTTCTCCCCGAACCGAGAGAACCTGTAGCAGCCCACCCCGATGAAGGGTCCACATAGTGTCCAACCAGATGCATTTTTAATTCAAAAAAAAATATGACAAGAGTTCATGGCTTGTGGCTGCGGCCTCTTGTATTGTTGCTTCCCAGCAACTGGTATTTAAGATCTCTCCATAATTCAGGCAATAGACTAGAAGCTACATGACCCCTGATCTGGTTCCTCTGATGCTCCGTGAATTCTCATTCCCCATGAATGTGTCCAACGCCTTTACAAAACCATTTAAATTAGTATCTATGCCCTCCGGTAATGATCATTTAAAATTGACCATTGAACAATGCATTGGAAAAGAATTAGGCTTTCAAAGTTTATTCAGTAACTTACCATAACAGGGGCAGTGACGCTCCAGTGTGCTTCCTTCTCTTTATTTTCATTTTGGTCTTCAGGAATCAAAGTAGCATTTTTTGTAGTTCCGATAGGTGCCACAGGGAGGCATAAATGCTCCTAAAATTAAAAACCAGGACAGCATGGTTCAAACTAGGAATCAGGGTTTTTGACACTTGATCACGACTCTGACACATAAACCAGATTGAGAAGTTCTAAAACAGGGGTCCCCCCAACCTTGGCAACTTTAAGATTTGTGGACTTCAACTCCCAAAATTCTCCAGTCAGCTATGCTGGCTGGAGAATTCTGGGAGTTGAAGTCCACAAGTCTTAAAGTTGCCAAGTTTGAAGACCTCTGTTCTAAAACCTTCCAAGTCCATGACACATTTTAAAGTTTTAAGACACATGGCTTTCTTCTGACAAAGATTGCAGGGAATTGTACACTAGTAGGCAGATAATTGTACATTAATTGTACATTAGCAGCCAGATAAGCCATTTTTAGATATTGCTAGTCTAAAGCCTTCATAACAATAATACATCAGTTTGTATCTAGGATACACTTTCCCCATGAATTGTCACATAGTTCTAGCCCTTTCCTCAAGGAAGGTACGTGATTTTTAAAAATCCAGGAAATACTTCATTTAACCATTAACTTCATTTAAAATATATGAAGAACGGTTGCTGGAACTGGGTATGTCTAGTTTAATGAAAAGAAGGACCAGGGGAGACATGATAGCAGTATTCCGATATCTCAGGGGCTGCCACAAAGAAGAGGGAGTCAAGCTATTCTCCAAAGCACCTGAAGGCAGGACAAAAAGCAATGGATGGAAACTAATCAAGAAGAGAAGCAAGCTGGAATTAAGGAGAAACTTCCTAAAAGTGAGAACAATTAGCCAGTGGAACAGCTTGCCTCCAGAAGTTGTGGGTGCTTCATTCACTGAAGATTTTAAAGAAGAGACTGGCCAGCCACTTGTCTGAAATGATATAGGCTCTCCAGCTTGAGCAGGGAGTTGAACTAGATGGCCTCCAAGGTCCCTTGTAGCTTTATTCTGAATCTGAACTGTTGGGGTTTTATTACCAATGTTTTTCATAATATTAGGTAGTCGTATTAATTATAAAAATTGCCATCACACTTATGGACCAGTTCATAACCAGTGTCACATTAAATCTTAATGAGATATTAATATCTTTTTTAACAGTGAACTGGAGGGCTGATTGAAAAGCAATGAAAGGGACTATGTTCATTGAAAATACCTGGTATGATTTCAGAGTTCCCGTCCACCTGCAGTCAAAATTTGGGCAGGCGATCTGTGTGTCGAGAGCATCATTCTCTGCTGCTTTGTCACTATGGAACTGAAAAATGGAAGATTCAAGAAGTCAGATGACAATGATAAGAGTTGATCATGGTAACATTAAATCCATACCCTCCCTTCTAACATCAACCTCCACCAGTAGGATGATCTCTACCATTAGGTGAACTGGGATAGTAATGCCAGACAGTAGATCCTGAGAATTAGTGGCAAGATGTCCCCAAAGGCAACTTTCTTGTTTTGTCTTTGAAGACGTTTCGCTTCTCATCCAAGAAGCTTCTTCATCCAGTCAGAGCTGGAGAAGCTTCTTGGGACGAGAAGCGAAACGTCTTCTAAGAAAAACAAGAAAGTTCAGTTGCCTCTTGAAAAAGCACATTTAGGAACTAGATCTGAGAATCTCCATAGACATTTAATGGGAAGATCTTACAGAAAAGGGTGAATGCCATATAGAGGACTTGAATTCTAAACTCTGTGGTGGTGATGTATCTTCTGCCATGGGGAGTGAAGTTTTGCCTTGGTCCACCTTTTGTCCCCTTCACCCTACAGGCCATCTTTTAAGATCCAATTCCTGCCCCCCACTGGATGAAACCTCCTTTATGCCAGTGGTGGGATTCATTTTTTTTACTACCGGTTCTGTGGGCGTGGCTTGGTGGGCGTGGCGTGGCTTGGTGGGCATGGCAGGGGAAGGATCCTGCAAAATTTCCATTCCCATCCCACTCCAGGGGAAGGATACTGCAAAATCCCCATTCCCTCCCGATCAGCTGGGACTCGGGAGGCAGAGAATAGATGGGGGCGGGGCCAGTCAGAAGTGGTATTTACCAGTTCTCCGAACTACTCAAAATTTCCGCTACCAGTTCTCCAGAACTGGTAGAACCTGCTGAATCCCACCTCTGCATTATGCAAATCAATCGTATGACTTATTTTGGTTTAGCAATGGAGGTGCACTCATGCCTTGTGGAGCACATTTTTTAGAACATCAGGAGACCCCCACCCCCCACTAAAACAAGCCGTCAGCCCACTCTACGTTTTCTGACTTTACAACGGCTAATTTCCAAGGGAGAAAGTATTCTCTAGAACAGGGGTCTCCAACCTTGGGCATCTTTAAGGTTGTTCAGGTGTGAGGAAAATTATGTTGAAACTCACCTCTTTGAGATGCAAGACCGTCTTACACGTAAGGCAGGAGACTATTCTCTCTGAGTCCCTGAGGAAGAAAGGAAAGGAAAAGGTGAACTGAGTGAAAATCTAACAACAGAACTGAGGGCAATTTTGAAAGGATTCTCTCACACACAGAACCCTCCCAACCACCGGCTGCTTCCATCCTTCAACCTGTCCTTCATTCCACTAATCCTTTTGCTCTTCCTTTTTTTACTTAGGCAATATAACTCCATTTTGTGATTTGATTTATCAAATCCATTTCGTTTTGGGTCTGTCCCTCCTTAACCAGGAAAATAAAAATAGTGCTCAAGGCATCCAGCAATAAAACCTAACAGCAGGGCAGAATTCTGAGGAAAACCTCATTCATTCATCAAATTAAAAACCACCAGGGCATTTGAATACAGAATAGGAGAGAGCTTTTTTAAATAGATTCTGTATTTTGATATTTATATTTGAAATGTAATACAGATTATGAAAATACAGACTCTATAAATACCACATGGAAATAACCAAAAAACGTAGGGAATTAGAATATGGATTGTACTGTAATTATAATGGTTATAATTATAATTACATATTTATAACATCATTAATAATTATGATTTTATATTTACTATGAATGTAGAAGTAATTAAGGTAGTAATTAATTAAGGAACTTAGCCCAAAATCTGGTGAAAAAGTTTAAGCAGGCAGATGCCTGAAATTGGGGGGGGGGAAGCAAAATAAGAACTTAATTCACAATTCATTCCAATCCAGAGAAACAGTGGCGGACAAGTAGTCAGTCCCTATTAAGAGCAGAACCAAATACCATCCGGAGAAAAATCTATCTTTGTGATCCATAGAAATGCCAAACGACTTGAGGGCACATAACCAATCAATCACTCTTGAGCGGTGGTGGGGTGTGTGTCTGTCTGTCTGTCTGTCTGTCTGTCTGTCTGTCTGTCTGTCTGTCTGTCTGTCTGACAGACAGGTTGTCTGACAGGTTGTCTATCACACAACCAATAAATCACTTTTGAGCTTGGGGTCTCTCTCTCTCTCTCTCCCTCCCTCCCTCCCTCCCTCTCTCTCTTTCTCTCTCTCTAAGCTACCATTAAGAAAAGGACACAGGGCTGCGTCCAAGAGGTCAAAGATTTTCCCCCTTGGAACCAAAAGGGCTCTTCTGCCAACTATTACCCCTACGAAGAGCAGCATTCTGGGAATTGGAGTCCACCCACCTTCAAGCTGCCAAGGTTGAGAAACGCCGATCTATCTAGTAGTCCAACCGTCAACTTTGCCAAGTCACAAAACCACAAATTTGTGTGCCCAGGAACACAACGCAACCCAACCGACAAATCCAGATGTACAAAGTCGACTCCCCTCTATGCCTCCTCTTCTCTCTCCCACCCCCCAACCTTCAACCCCGCCGGGCTCAATTTCCAGTACAATCGTCAGCCTTCTCCGCCCGCATGCCGGACCCTTTCGAGTTCTGGCTGAGCATGATGGGGCTCGTAGTCCGAAAGCATGAGTGGTGGGGGGAACGGGCACCGCCAGGTCGCGATTCTCCCTGCCCTCCCTCCCACCCACTCCCCAAGATCCTTCTTGCCCCTCACCTGAAGAGCCCTTTCACGCATCTCCGGCAGTAGCGATGCCCGCATTCCGCCTGTTGCGGGTTGGTCAAGAGGAACCCGCAAGCCTGGCACAGCAGCCCGACTTTGCTCAGAGGATCCATGGGCATCACGGAGCCCCGGAGCTTTCCCATCATCCACGAGCCGAGCTGGTCCCTCCGCGAGGTTTCCAAGTTTGTCTCCGGATCGATCTGCCGCCCGTCGATCCGCCCGTCAATCAATCAATCAATCGATCGATCAATCAATCTATTTATCTATATCCCTTCCCTCTCTCCCGTTCCGCTCCGTAAGCTGACTCCGCCGGCAGCCAGGCGGGTGGAGAGTTTTTATATAAGACGCCGTTCCAGGCGTGAGTCATCCGAAGACGCACGAGGGAATCCCAGGGCGCAGAGCCAGCATCGTCGTCGGGGCAGCCGGGTGAGGTTGCGTGCAGGAAAAGGACGGTGGGCGGAACCCGAAAGGGGGCGTGGAGGAAAAACGCCTCGACTTGCCCGGACTTCTGGGAGACGTGCAGGAGACGGAGCAACGGGGGAAATGCCGCTTGGAGGGTCTAAAAAAAAAAATAGGAAAGCTAATATCTAACAATCCGGGAAAGGGAAATTAGGCGAGGGGAATAGGGGACGAAAAGGAAAAAAGAACATGGGAAATGGGTTGCCTCGGCGAAGAAAGCGAATCCTGCTTCTCTTTCACCCTGTCCTACCTCGCAGGGCGGTGGGTGGGAATCAGGAAGCGAAGGCAGGGGAAAGCGTCGGTCTGCCGTTCCGGGCCTCCTTGGATTCGCTTTCCTCCTGTCGATTAGGAGGCTAATTTGCCCTCACACTGTCCTACCTGGCAGTCCAATATTTTCATCACCAGACCAGGTGATACCCCTTTTGTACTCCAGTGCTACAGCTCCCATCATCCTTAGCTGGCATGGCCATAGGCGACCCACTGCTTCAGAAGTGTTCAGGGGAGAGCAGGCTCATAGGGAGTGACGGCAGGGCGCCCAAAAAGCCCGTTTTGGCATGCACACGCTAGTGATTTACGCCATCCTTTGGAGTGGGTGGCCATCATAAATTGGCCTTACTAAATCTAATAAATCGTCATCTTCATCCCGCTGTGGAATTTTAGGTTTAGAAAGCCTGTCCTCGTTACTGCAATATTGGTACAACCCGGTTGATCTGGATGCTAGTCTAGAATAATTGTTCTCAACTTTGGCAACTTTAAGTTGTATACAGGGACTCCCAGAATTCCCCAGCCAGCATGTCTAAGGGAGGATTAGAACTGGTGTTTCCTAACTGCTAGTTCAATATCTTCCCCTTTTACAGCCTATTGGGTCCTGACTGTGACAGAGGGACCCCCAAGTTCTCTCACAGAGTTTCTGTGGCAGAAGAAGAACCTAGAACCTGGCTCTCCCTAGTGCCATTCCAACACTTCTAATACTAGACCAGGCGGAGAGAGAGGAACTGGCCCAGAGATCCCCAGGGATCGTATGTGGCTGAAGTGGAACTTAGAACCTGTGTATCAATGGTGGCTTGCTGTCAGTTTGGACCGGTTCGCATGTACCGGTGGAGGAAATTTGCACCCGCTCGCCGAACCAGCAGCAATGGCCGGCTGTCCACACCCCCGAACCAGTTCTCCGGTTGCGCAGAGGGTCATTTGCACGAAGTGAAGGGGGCGCACGCGCAAGTGAAGCAAGCAAAACCCGCACTTCCGTCGCGATGCGAACTGGTAGAGAAGGTAAGTGGAACCCACCCCTGCTGTGTATCCCTGGTGCCAGTACAACATTTTCACCATTAGACCATGCTGAGAGGGAATTGGCCCACAGTTCCCAAGGGAGCATCTCTTGCTGAAGGGAAACCTAGAACCTGGGTCCCCCTGGTGCCAATCCAACTTCTTTCACCACCAGACCAGGTGGAGAAGGAAGAACTGGCCCACAGTCCCCAAAGGAGCTTCCGTGGCTGAAGGGGAACCTAGAACCTGGATCTCCCTGATGTGAACCCAACATTTTCACCACTAGATCATTATGGGAAAAACTGGCCCACCGTTCCCAAGAGAGCCTCTCTAGCTGAAGGGGAACCTAGAACTTGGATCTTCCAACTTCTATTCAAGCATCTTCAGTAATACCCACCTTGGTTCTCTATAATCCCCATTCTTATAATATTGTCCTATAGTGAGATATTAACTGGAAGACCCATTTCCCCATTTTTCTCCCTATTATAAGGAAATCCTAGTCCTCCCTTCTCAAAACAGTGCCTGGACATGACAAAATCCAATCAAGGTCAATGATTTTGATCACTGAATTTTTCAATGTAAAGCACTTGCATTAAGGAGATTATCCATACCGATCAGTTATTTAGAATGGTATAATAATGGTTGTTAATTTTACATCTCAATCTGGTTTCTGCCTATACAAAATCAAGACTCAAAAGTGTGAAGGAAGCCCCACATTGGAAGTTAATTGTAGCCTATAATTATAAATGTGAGTCAGAAAAAAACGTGACCCCCCCTCACAGGCACAAATAGCAAGCTGATGATTTCACTGAAACTTTGATTTCCTTTTGCTTTTTGTAAAGGAAATAAGTGCCTCAGATTATTTGTGTATCCAACACTTTCTGGAGAAATTAGGGGAAGGAAAAGGAAAGGAGTGCTCCCGCAATATATCTGAGCACAGCTGTTTTTTATTATTGTTTCATGGAAATGATTCATTGTGGTTTTTGTTTTTTTGGGTAAAAATTCTTGGTTTGCAAAATAAATAAACTGTGTTATTGGAAAGACTCCCCTATAAGTGGATGATTCAATCCACTCCCCCCTTTTCACCAACTCTGCGTGTTTGGAGAAGAGAGTTTTTTAAAAAAACTATATTCACTGACTGATTTCATTCACTGGAACTGCTACTAAAAAAATAATTAAATGGCTAAAATTGGTCACCACCTTATTCTTGTGATGCCCTCTTTTGAAAGCAAACGGATCAGTTCCCTGAGTCCTATGGGATTTGGGCGGCATATAAAAACGACCAAATAAATAAATAATAAATAAAATATATCACTCTGAAAGATGTTCCAAAGGTGCTTTTTTTTTCAGGAGGCAACTGGACTTTCTTGTTTTTCTTTTTGAAGACTTTTCGCTTCTCGTCCAAGAAGCTTCTTCGGCTCTGACAGGATAGTGGGGAATGGAATCCTGTCAGAGCTGAAGAAGCTTCTTTGATGAGAACTGTGGGACTTCAACTCCCGAATTCCCCAGCCATCTGGGAGTTGGAAATCCACACTTCTTAAAGTTATCAAGGTTAAGAAACACTGCACTAAGCCACGGGTGTCCCCCATCATCCCATTTGGGGGGATGGCTACATCAGCTGTGGGTTGCTCCTGGTTCGGATCGGTTCTTAAAACCGGTGACGTCGACGGCAACGGGAGGCTCCGCCCACCCGCTCAGGACGCTTCTGCGCATGTCCAGAAGTGTCGCGCCCACAAGCGCGCACGCAAAACGGTGATCTAATTTAGAACCCACCACTGGGCTACATCCCCTCTGTAGCCCAGCAAATTGCATCATTGAATGTGATGGTGAAATGGCTGATTTGGAATGGCCTGATTTCTAAGTCTATCCATTGGGGGTGGGGAAATGGAAATATAAGGTTTATTTGAGATGAAATGCTTCCATCCTTAAAATTCCCCGCCCCCATATCTTCTGGAGAGCTGGACCGAAATATTTAGCTCTGCTAGGAAAGTTTGCTGGGGTGGGTGTGTTCTAAAAAAAAAAGTCAAATAGTGGCCACACAACTATTTGATCATATCCAAATGTCACGACACATATCAAAGAGAAGGGCTTCAATCATAAGCCCATGTTTTTTTTAGATTTGTGTGTGTGTGTGTGTGTGTGTGTGTGTGTGTGTGTGTGTGTGTGTGCTTTTAATCTTTTTTAAGTTTGTGTATTTTATATATTGTTTATTTTTTTTAAATTACTGATTGTTTGTATTTTACCTTTCTTCTGCTGATTTAGATCTGTAATAAAGACTTAACCTTGATCATGTTGCAGACACCATTTTGAGTTGTTTTGATCCAGCTACGGACACCTTTGGCTAATGCTCTGAAAGCCTTCTGATAGCTTGGCTGATTAGGAGACTAAGTTTGTTCTCGCTTAAGTCATTCATCATGTGGCTGATCAGCGCACAATCAGGATTGTATTGAACTAATCCCATTCTGATCTCGGCAACCATTTGCTTTTAATAAACTTGCCCCATGAAACAGAGAAACTGAGTTTGTTGATTTGCTAGATGGTGCAGGAAGCACAGCATTGGGGAAAGCAGGACCCTGGAAAGCCAGACTGAAATTCACAACTAGCTTTTGGTGAAATTCAGTGGGCAATGGTGGGCCATTTCCTCTCTCTCAGCAGAGCTCCATGGGACTTTCAGGAAGATAATCCCTTGGAGATTTGGGAGGAAGGATGGGGGGGAATACATTTAGAAACCGATATCCCCCCCCCCAAATCCTGGTTCAATATCTGAGAAGATCAAGGCAGCACATAAGAGTTATAAGGTTTTTTTTTTTAAAAAATGAGGACCTAAATTATGTAGTCACAGCCACCATCTTGACTTATTTCTGACTTCCTGTATCCAGAAAAAAATGTCGTCATGCAAAGCGACCTCACAGATATTCCATGGAGATATTGCTTAGAACAGGGATGGCAAACCTTTTTTGGTCCGTGTGCTAAAATGGGGTGTGCGTATCACATATCCACACCGATTCCCTCCCCCCTCACGCATGCGCCCTCCTGCGCTGCACATGCGCACAACCGCCTGGGACGGTGAAAAAACGGTCAAACTGGCAAACCGGAAGTTCGGAAAAATGGATTTCCGGTTTGCCCGTTGGGCAGTTTTTCACAGTTTTTCGCACTCCGGAGGCTTCAGGAAGCTTCCCTGAAGCCTCCGGAGTACAAAAAACAGCACAATGGGCAAACTAGAAGTCAGTTTTTCCAAACTTCCGGTTTGCCCATTGGGCCATTTTTTGAACTTCCCTGAAGCCTCCGGAGGGCAAAACGGCCTTCCCCAAGGCCGAAAATCAGCTGGCCAGTGCACGCATGGCTGAGGAATTCTGGGAGTTGAAGTCCACAAGTCGTAAAGTTGCCAAGGTTGCAGACCCCTGGCCTAGAACAAGGGAAGGAGGCAGAAAGATTAAATTTCACCTCAACCTGGAAGTTTTTTCCTCGATCTCTCCCTGCCTCGCAAGGTGGTTGTGAGGATAAAATCAGAAAAGGGAACATTCCTCATACTCCAGTAAAGAAAAGATAGGGATCTGAAGGGAATAAGTAAAATAAGTCAAGATGTTGGCTACAATTATGTGATCAAAGGCCCTTCCTCATCTTTTTACAGACATTAATCTTTTTAAAGTCGGGGGATGGGGAATTCCTGTGAGTTCCCATGAAACAGGATATCGATGTAATAAATCCATAAAAGGTATCACCCCAAGTGAAAATGTCACTATTTTTTTTTTAAAAAAACCAATCTAACAAGGAAGCCAGGAAAATCCGTTTCAAGGAACAAGAGCTAACCCTTTCCTTTCCCACCCATCCTATAATCCATTAAATAAAATGGAATGATTCATATGTAAAGCACTCTTTAAAAAAAAAATCTGCACATTCATCCTTATCCTACACAAAACAGGCAAAAAATCCAAGGAGCCCCAAAGACATTTACGCAACAGTATCAGCAAACAACAGCTGCCTGGGGGTTATAAAATTGTAAGCGAAGCCTGGAAAGAAACATAAGAAGGCAACCTATGCCACAGATGACTAATGCACTTTTTTTTTCTTCCCCGTAAAACCTAAAAAAAAATCTGGAAAGGCCCTGTGGAGCTTTTTTTTTAATGTTCAAACAGGATCTGGAGAAGGTAACAACAAAAAGGTAAGCGAGTTCACGGTGACATCTGAGGTTTTCACAGGGAAATCCCAGGTCCTGAATTGCTCCAGAAGTCTGCTTCCTATGCCAAGTAAATGGGTGGGAAAAACCCGGTGACTTCGTCCTAAAGACGGAGCAGCTGGCTGGAGTGCAAAAAAAAAAAATTTCCTAACTTCCTAGAGAAGCTAAGAGGATCCGGCTGCAGTTACTGGAAAAGTGATTTGAGATCCTAGTATTTAGATTTGGGTAGAGAAGGATTACTTTGAAAACTGGCTAGTTGGGAAAAGATTAGGACATTGAAAAATGGGGAGGGGGGTTGTTGGACAGAAGAGAGGAATCCAGAAGGAGAAATCAAATGCTTTGAGGTTTTAGTTTTGTTTTTCTCAAAAGAAGAGGAAAGAAACACCGAATTATTTTGGAATTATTCCCTCCTTTTGAGAAAGAAGAGTAGAACATAGTGACAGTTAAAAATAAAAACTGTAAACAATTGATCCTCTTTGCTCTTCCTGGTATCACAGTGTTGTTATTATTCAGATTTAAAGGATATACTGAACCCTAAGCTAACCTATTATTTTTTAAATTTTTAGAATAGAATAGAATTCTTTATTGGCCAAGTGTGATTGGACACACAAGGAATTTGTCTTTGGTGCATATGCTCTCAGTGTACATAAAAGAAAAGATACATTTGTCAAGAATCATGAGGTACAACACTTCAGGATTGTCATAGGGTTCAAATAAGCAATCAGGAAACAATCAATATTAATATAAATCGTAAGGATATAAGCAACAAGTTACAGTCATACAGTCATAAGTAGGAGGAGATGGGGGATAGGAACGATGAGAAAAACTAATAGTAATAGTAATGCAGCCTAGTGAATAGTCTATAGCAAATTTTGGAGAAATCAGCTAGTGCTACTGAGTTTATATGAACCAATCACAGATTATCTAACAGAATAAAAGAGTTGGAAGGGACCTTGGAGGTCTTCTAGTCCAACCCCCTGCTCAGGCAGGAAACCCTATACCATTTCAGACAAATGGCAGTCCAATCTTTTCTTCAAAACTTCCGGTGTTGGAGCATTCACAATTTCTGGAGGCTAAAGTCGTTCCACTGAAATACATACAGGCAATCCTTGATTTACAACCATTTCTTTAACGAGCATCCAAAGTTACAACCAGGGGTGGGCTGCTGGGGGTTCGCAGAGGTTCAGGAGAACCTCTAGTTAAGATTCTGTGCAGTTCGGAGAACCCCCAAATCCCACTCCTGGCTGGCCTCGCCCACCCTCCCCTCCCCCTCCCCTTCCAGGAGTACCCATGCGACCTGTTTTGGATGCAGGTAAGTGCAGGGTGCACGCAGAGTCTTGGGGAGGGCGAAAAACGGGCCTACCGGAAGTTCAGGAAGGCCAGAAATGGGCCCGTTTCCTGCCTCCAGAGGGCCTCCGGAGCAACCAGGCAGAGAACCCCTTGCTAAAATTTTTGAAGCCCACCTCTGGTTACCTGTAGTGAATTCATTGACACACTAGTAACTATTGATAAGTATAAAATATAAGATACAATAGATTATTTTTTTCTTTTCAATTTTTTTTAAAAAATTAATTTATCTTTCTAATATTTTTTATTTTCTGATTTTGAAGATTAAAGGTGGTTTTCTGTATTTTATGTTTCGATAAACGAATAAAATTTTGAAACTCAAAAATGATTAAAGATGGTTTTCTTGCAAAAAATAAAGATTTTAAATTTTAAAATAGACTAAATACATATTTCAAAAAGTCTGCATTGCATTTTTTCTTACATTGCACAACAGAACAAAAGTGGTGAAGGAGAAAATTATATAATTATGTGACTGGCTGGTTACACATAAACCAATTAAATGGCATAATAATTGTGATCCATGCTTATTGTAAATCTATTAATCATTGTCAAAAAAAATATTTCAACGAGATTCCCAATTTCTCATCAACACACGAGACAGAGGCTACCCCATTGATTGCAAAACTAGATCACATACTGCATTTCTTCCCTATTCCTTTACAAGAAATTATAATCACAATTCTGTTTATAAAATTGGAGAAGGCTAATATGGATTTTTTGTTTAAGGGGTACCCTTACTTTGTTGCCTTGATCTATTGACCTATAACTAATAATATGTACACTGTGAGCTTGTGTACCAAATTCCTTGTGTGTCCAAACACACTTGGCCAATAAAGAATTCTATTCTATGCTATGCTATGCTATGCTATGCTATGCTATGCTATGCTATGCTATGCTATGCTATGCTATGCTATGCTATGCTATGCTATGCTATGCTATGCTATGCTATTCTGTAGAGTAGAGTAGAGTAGAGTAGAGTAGAGTAGAGTAGAGTAGAGTAGAGTAGAGTAGAGTAGAGTAGAGTAGAGTAGAGTGAGGGTTATAATGTTAGGTGTCCATTTCAAATCCTGGGTGATTGTTGAATCCAAAAACTTGAAAGATTCTGATACCATTAGATTAATATTATTCTTTCAACAATAGTGGGTCAAGGCTGCACTCATTTGTAGCCTTCAGAACTTTAATAATATAAGCTTCCTTACTGATATAATTGTTTTAACTTCAAATAAACAGAAGCCAGCATCTGCAATTTCTTTATTTATTTTTTAAATGCTAAGAAAGTTTTTGATATTATTTTCTGGAGGTTTCTTGACTCATTTTGAGCCGCCGAAGTTTTGTTCTCGTGATCAGCATATTTTACTTTAATCCAGAATCATGTTTCATTGTTACAAATGTGTATTTCCTTTTTAATCTAACGCATGTCATGAAACATAGCAAGCATGTTTTTTCCCTTCGTTTCTTTTGATTTGGGCTTCAGAATTCCGATTTATACTTTTTTTATTAGAAGAATTGCAGTAGGAGCAGAAGAATCAGATTGCTTCTAAATGAGTCAGAATTTTCAGTTCTAATTCTTACTTATACAGGAGTTTCTGGGGTGAGGCGAGGGTATAAAAAAACCTTTCAAGCTGGTAGATGTGATCATATGATTGATATACTGTATGCAAAACCAAATTTAAGAAAGAATGGTTTCCATACATACGACACATTGCGCACCATGGCAAACATAATCCTTACTGTCTGGCTTTTATCAGGGCCTGAATGTTTTCAAATATTGCAAATTAGCAAATGTGCAAAAATCAGGGAATCAGAAATCAGTAATTTGCCTTTTAAAATAATTCTTTCTTTCTTTCTTTCTGTTTTTCAGGTGTTTTAACTTTGTTAAATTTGCTCTTTTTGTTTGCTTTTATCAACACACACACACACACACACACACAGTAATAATACAAGAGATCTTAATGTTAATCATCAGTTTCATATTGAAACTATTGTCTCATAATGATTACTTTGATATGAAATACAAGAGACCTTTTTATGTTATTTTCAATTTTGGATGAAAAATTAAGTAACTTTTTGCTTGATACTTTGACATCTGTTATTATTGACAGACATTTTACTTCTTATTTTCAATATTTTAAGCTTTCTAACTAATGGAATGGTCATAATTTATAATCATATAAATATATATTTATAATATGATATCATAAATATATATATATATATATATATATATATATATATATATATATATATATATATATATATATATATATATATATATATATATATTTACTATATATATAGAATATGAAATCATAAATATGATATGATTATAAATTATGAACACTACATTAGTTAGAAGGCTTAAAATATTGAAAATAAGAAAAAGTAAAATGTCAGTCAGCATTAATAGGCAATGTCAATATTACAAGCAAAAAGTTGTTTATTTTTTCATCCAAATTTGCATTGAAATAATACAATGTATCAAGATTTATAACATTACAATAAAAGGAAAAAAGGGAAGGTTTTAATCATATGTTCCTGCCACTTTCTTTACATTTTTTATCCATCTTTGGGGATCTCCCAAACTCCATTAATGTCTGAGTTTGGTGTCCTTTATGGTTATTCTATAAATTCTATAAAATTAGACATTGTAAAAGGAGAGCTAGAAAAATAATGACAAAAAGTGAGAAAGATCATAGACTAATATTTTGCTAAAAGGCATAATTACTCATGCGCTGCAAATCATTTATGCCTTTTTGTAAAATGTTAATAATTTAATGTATGCCTTTTAATAAAATTTGTTAGTTGGAAAAGTTGCTATCAGACACCTTCTATAAATTCGAATAAATCACTTTTGATAGCTGTAGAGCTCAGAAACCATGTTGACCTATTAAGGAATCCTTATCTTTTTTATGATATACTGATATAAAGTTTCTCATTTAGCAAATTTGAATTTATTTCCCACTTTATCACAATAAAAATACTGCATTCAGTCATATGGGCTACCATTCCTTTGAAATAAATATGATGAAAATTGTTTATATTCTGATAGTGAATAGTATTTTAAGAAGTTTTCCTGTTAGGTTCCCTTCATGTCATTTCATGAAAAGTTTTTTTTTTTCTGAGTGTACTGTTATATAACTATCTGTGGGAGGGGAATCCTCTGAAATTTTCCCTGCATGGATTACAAATGTTGATTGGAAAGGTAGATCAACTAATTACTTGTGTGTGCTTATCAGCAAGCATCGGAACAAGCTTATCTGAATTCGTCACCTCAGCTTGTAGGCTGTTCTATGAACTCACTGGGCCGTTGTGGGATCCCTCTTTTTCTAGGAATCAAGTTCGGTGTATGCACTTGGTGACATTTGGGTGTGTGTCAAATCTGCAAGAAGGTGGGTGCATTGTCACAACAGCTCCTTTTGTAAATGTGCCTGTTCTTACGTAGCAAAGGGGTGTGTCTTTGTTTATGACCCTGCAGCTATCTTGCTTTACTTAATGTTGAGATAGATAGATCGATGATAGATAGATAGATAGATCAGTGTTTCCCAACCTTGGTAACTTGAAGATATCTGGACTTCAACTCCCAGAATTCCCCAGCCAGCAAATGCTGGCTGGGGAATTCTGGGAGTTGAAGTCCAGACATCTTCAAGTTGCCAAGGTTGAGAAACACTGAGATAGATAGATAGATAGATAGATAGATAGATAGATAGATAGATAGATAGATAGATAGATAGATAGATAGATAGATAGATAGATAGATAGATAGCAATAGCAATAGCAATAGCAATAGCAATAGCACTTAGACTTATATACCGCTTCATAGTGCTTTACAGCCCTCTCTAAGCGGTTTACAGAGTTCAGCATATTGCCCCCAACAATCTGGGTCCTCATTTTACCCACCTCGGAAGGATGGAAGGCTGAGTCAACCTTGAGCCGGTGAGATTTGAACAGCTGAACTGCGGTGCTGCATTTTAACCACTGCGCCACCTCGGCTCTTTATAGCTAGATTGATAGATGATAGATGATAGATGTACATAGAGATGGATGGCTGGATTAGGGGAAGGTTAGAAGGGTGTAAGAGGAAGTAGATGGGGAGGAAGAGAAAGAGTAGAGAGAGTAGAGGGGGAGTGAAGGAGTAAGAAAGTAGGAGGAGATGATGGAGGTAGAGAGGGGGAGTGCAATGGAAAGAAAAGTAGAATAGACTGATGATTGATGATATAAGCTTATGTATAAGATGTTGATTTTTGAATAATGGAATATAAATGTAAAATTGTGTATTTTGTAATAATTGAAGGTATATGTTCACTGAAATGTAAAAGTGGTGGAGGATAAAAATAAAAAAAAATTGAAAAAAAAATAGATGATAGATAGATGGATGGATGGATGGATGGATGGATGGATGATAGGTAGATAGGTAGATAAATTGACCTTTAAATTGACCTTTAAAGCCCTACATGGCTCAGGACCAGGTTACCTCCGGGACCGCATCCTACCACATACCTCCCTACGACCGGTTAGGTCCCACAGAGTTGGCCTCCTCCAGGTCCCATCAGCCAAACAATGTCGGTTGGCGGGTCCACGGGGGAGGGCCTTCTCTGTGGGAGCCCCATCTCTCTGGAACCAACTCCCACCAGAGATCCGGACTATCCCCACCCTACTGACCTTCTGCAAAGCCGTAAAAACATGGCTCTTCCGGCAGGCGGGGTGAAGAAGATCGGATTCCCCCATGAATGAATGGTTTTTTAAACTTATGTAATGTTTTAAATTTATTATGTATTATTTGTATTGTTCTTATTCCTGCTGTACGCCGCCCTGAGTCCTACGGGATTGGGCGGCATATAAGAACTTTTAATTTAAATTAAATTAAATAGGTAGATAGATGATGGATAGGTAGGTAGGTAGGTAGGTAGGTAGGTAGATAGATGATGAATAGATAGATGATAGATAGATAGATAGATAGATAGATAGATAGATAGATAGATAGATAGATAGATAGATAGATGTACATAGAGATGGATGGATGGGTTTTGTCTCTCTCAGTCATTTATTTATTTATTTATTTAGTCAACATGTGTACAAGATAACAGGTATGATATAAACATAAACAAAAATAAAATATGTATAGGTAAGTTTAGACAATAGGACAGAAGGACAGGGACGGTAGGCACGATGGTGTGCTTATGCACGCCCCTTACAGACCTCTTAGGAATGGGGTGAGGTCAACTGTAGAGAGTCTAAGGTTAAAGTTACATGACAACTGAGCCTTCAAACCCAGTAGACCATTCTTGTAAGAAGTGGAAGGAACTGAATTAATTTTACATTAATCACTTATATACCTCTGGAATAACATTTGAACCTCCCATTCTTGGCAATTATAGTGAGATGGGTCTCCTTTGATCTTGAAGTGCCATTAACTTAACTGTAGGGTTGGTTTGCTGTATATAAGGCATCACCGTTTTAATAATGACTTATATTAATGAATGCCTTTTGGCTGGAGCTGCAGTTCAGAGGTAGTAATGTTAATTTGCCTAACCTGGGCTTATCTGTTATTGACACATTTGGGGGCTAAAATCCAGAGGACCGATACTGTGCCTTTAAATCACTTGATACAAGTCATGATGGATATATTCATCTCAGCTATATCTCCATTGTTGGGAAACTATCGAGACATCGAGACATTTCATAAATGTGGACTGCCCCAAGAATCCCAGAAGGAGAAGTCAAAGCTTCATTGGCAGCAAAAGATAGTTCATACATGTCAACGTGCTTGGTCTCTCTTTTTTTTCCCCCAATAAAAGGGCAAGAAAGAAGACTTTGCAGAAATCGGATCTACCTTTTTAAATTAACACAAATTTCTCAGATTTTCCTGCCCCATCCTTTTCTCTTTTAATATTAATGTTGTACCACGTTGTAATTATGGTTCGGTGTATGAAGGGGTGTCTGCAGGGGCTGATCAACATCAGTAAGGTATTGTGATTGAATCCTGTTTATACAAACCATACATACAATATGTATGTACAAAGTGGCAGGGCTTTGATCATGAACTACAACTATCATCTTGCAGATTTCGATTCTTTCATGGATATCCCTTCCAATGTTTCCCTCTGACATTAGAAAACGCCGTGCGGCAGTTGGAAACTGCTGCGCGGCGTTTTCTTATCACGTGTGCGGCTGCGCTTCAATGTTCCCTCTGACATTAGAAAATACCACGCAGCAGTTGAAAATGAGGACCCAGATTGTTAGGGGCAATATACTGAACTCTGTAAACCGCTTAGAGAGGGCTGTAAAGCACTATGAAGCGGCATATAAGTCTAAGTGCTATTGCTATTATCACGTGCGCGGCCGCGCAGCTTAGAGAGAACATTGATCCCTTCCCTTCCCTGCCTATAGAGATTCTCAGTTATCCAGATCAGCAGTGAAATCTATTTACCTTCCCTATCTGGAAGCGCGCACTTTTTCACCCTCTGCAGAGGGTTAAAAAAAGAAAATGGCGACGTCTGGGTGGGTGGGCGGAGCCTCATGCTACTGCCGCTACCGGTTCTTCGAACCACCAGCGGCCGCCGTCGCTACCGGTATGCCCGAACTGGGCTGAACCGGTAGCATTTCACCCCTGATCCAGATCATGGTTGTCCCAAAGGTGCTTTTTCAAGAGGCAAATGGACTTTCTGTACTTTTTTTCCCCTCAGAAAGTCCCGTTGCTTTTTGAAAAAGCACATTTGGGATTCCTCCTTTCCTTCCCTTCCCTTCCCTTCCTTTTTCCCTTCCTTTTCCTTTTCCTCAAAAAAAGGAACTTCCAAAATATACAGTATGTAAGTCAAGTAAAATGCAATGCACTGCTCAGATCTCCAGTCTCAACGTGGAACTGATAAATCCGCTACTTGGAATCACACAGCTTGATTACCTACAAAGCATGACTATCAGCAGAATAAAATCTGGGACAAAATGAGTCACTTGCCCTAAATTGGGTATGATTAATATGTGTGTGGAGAATCTAATCACAAAACTAGAAACAGAAATTTAGCAAAGCTTTTGAGAAATACTGTAGCTGCCGAGCAACACGGAATCTGCAAGTGTTCTGTTTCTTTGTGGAAAAACTCCCCATCAAACGAACCCGCATACTCCCCTCCCCCCACCCCAATCTCGAGAAACAAACTGCACGTTATTTTCTCAGCAGCCTTTTTGTGGTCACACCAGCCCAGCCCCTCTCGATGTCACTTGTTCAAAATGACAGAGGATGACTCAGAGGCAGGGGTGTGTGTGTGTGTGTGCTTGTCTTCATAGTGCAGGAAGAAGATGTGTTCATACATGAATTCTCGTGACTTTCTGGGAACTAATGAAATGTTAGATCTTGCAACTGGAGGGCTAGATTCTGTTTCCAGCTCATTTGCTCAGCTTGATTGATGTCAAGTTGGACTCCCTCAGATTGATGCCAATAAAGACTCATTAAGTGTTGACAAATGACAAAGTCTTGACAAATGTATCTTGTCTTTTTATGTACACTGAGAGCATATGCACCAAAGACAAATTCCTTGTGTGTCCAATCACATTTGGCCAATAAAGAATTCTAGTCTAGTCTAGTCTAGTCTAGTCTAGTCTAGTCTAGTCTAGTCTAGTCTAGTCTAGTCTAGTCTAGTCTAGTCTAGTCTATTCTGTAGATAGATAGATAGATAGATAGATAGATAGATAGATAGATAGATAGATAGATAGATAGATAGATAGATAGATAGATAGATAGATAGATTGATAGATAGATTGATAGATTGATAGATTGATAGATTGATAGATAGATGATAGATAGATAGATGGAGCATATGCACCAAAGACAAATTCCTTGTGTGTCCAATCACATTTGGCCAATAAAGAATTCCTATTCTATTCTATTCTATTCTATTCTATTCTATTCTATTCTATTCTATTCTACTCTATTCTACTCTACTCTACTCTACTCTACTCTACTCTACTCTACTCTACTCTACTCTACTCTACTCTATTCTATTCTATGTACCTGCAGATACTTGGAGTCCATTAGTCTCCCTTTTCCATCTGTTTTTTTTTTAACCGTTTGATCCTAGGTAGAGGCAGATGTAGGGTCTCCTGCTTGGGCAGAGGGTTGTGACCTGCAAGGTCCCTTCCAACTCTGTTAATCTGTTAAAACAGATTTTTGGTGGGGTTTTTTTTGTTATTTATTTATTTAGCATAGACAGACCCAATTCCTGTAACTTTTCTTTGTATGTTTTAGCCTCCAGCCCCCGATCATTCTTGTTGCTCTTCTCTGCATTCTTTCCAGAGTGGCGACCAGAGTGGTTATTGTGTTGACCAGAACAGGATGCAGTATTCTAAGTATGGTCTTACTAAGTCTTTGTAAAGCGCTACTAGAACTTACCGTGACCCCTCTATTAATGCCGCCTAGGATTACAGTGGCTTTTTTGGCTGTTGCCGCACACTCTTGGCTCACATTTAAGTGATTGTCCACTAGGACTCCAAGATCCTTCTCACAGCGATTGGCATTAAGCCAGGTTTCTGTACCTGTCCTATACAGCTGGTTTCTCTTGCCTAAGTGTAAAACCTTACTTTTATCTACGTTGGTTTTCATTTTGTTAGATGAGAGGTAGTTATGTATCTCCATGTCAGATCACTTTGTTTGTTTATTTATTTATTTATTTATTTATTTATTTATTTATTTATTTATCATATTTAATCAATTAATTGTCATCAGGTCAAATGCACATTGTTCTTCTAGAACAGTGTTTCTCAACCTCATCCACTTTGAGACGTGTGGACCTTAAATCTCAGAATTCCCCACCCAGCCTGTTCATGCATCTTCAAATGCAGTGGTGGGATTCAATTTTTTTTACTACCGGTTCTGTGGGCATTGCTTGGTGGGCGTGGCAGGGGAAAGGATACTGTAAAATCTCCATTCCCACCCCACTCCAGGGGAAGGTTACTGCAAAATCCCCATTTCCTCCCAATCAGCTGGGACTCGGGAGGCAGAGAATCAGAGGTATAGAACCGGTAGTAACTTGGCGGCCTGGGTCGCTGGAACCGGCAGTGACCCAGGCCTGCCACGCCCCTGAGCCAGTTCTCTCAGCGGTGCCAAAGCGATCTTGTTTTTTGCTTCTGCGCATGTACAGAAGCTTTGCTTTAGCACTGCGCATGCACACGCAACCCGCGCGGCACGTCCCTGAGCGAACCGGCAGTGAAGAAAACCAGTACCCACCCCTGCAGAGAATAGATGGGGGTGGGGCCAGTCAGAGGTGGTATTTACCGGTTCTCCGAACTACTCGAAATTTCTGCTACCAGTTCTCCAGAACTGGTCAGAACCTGCTGAATCCCACCTCTGTCAAGTGGCTGAAGTTGAGAAACAGTGTTCTAGAAGATTTACAGCACCTGCATACTGGACACATATTCTCCTTGTATTTGCACAGAAGGACCAGTTCTGATCACTTAGGTCTCCATGCCAACTCATAAAGGTTACTAGAGTTTACTTCAGGAGATTCCTTCAAGGCCATCTAGTTCCTGCTACTGTCCACGTAACCTACTTGCTTCATATTTTTCCCTTTATTAATCAAGCTCCTTTCTCAGTTCCTTGTCCGTGCCACTCATTTTCCTATGTTATGTCCAAGTAACAGTGACAAAGCTTAACAATGTTTACACACCTCAGGCTTGTCCTTTCCTTGCAAAGAGTCAGAATGAAGAGGAAAATACCTGTGAGATCTTGCATTTGGAAGCTTTAAGCCAGCTCGTCCCCTAGGAAGAAATCTGGTGGAAGTGAAATTAGGTTAGCAAAGTTGCTGTCCAGATTTCAATCCGTTCTCCAGTTTGGGCGCTAATCAGCAGTGAAATCTACTTACCTTCTCTACCGGTTCGGAAGCGTGCGCTTTTTCACCTGCTGCGCATGCACAGAAGGCTTTGCGCATGTGCAGAGTGTGGGGGAAAAAGAAAATGGCGACGTCCAGGCAGGTGGGCGGAGCCTCGTGCTGCCGCTGCTACTAGTTCTCTGAACCACCGGCAGCCACCGCTACCGGTACGCCTGAACTGGGCCGAACCGGTAGCATTTCACCCCTGGCACTAATGCCTGTTAGATACTAGATTGTTGGATTTCACTGCTTCTTTATTTTTGCCATCTCTGGTGGGAAGGTAAGCCCTAGACCCGTGATGGCGAACCTATGGCACGCGTGCCACAGGTGGCACGCAGAGCCATATCTGCCGGCACGCGAGCAGTTGCCCTAGCTCAGCTCCAGCGTGCATGTGCACGCTGGTCAGCTGATTTTTGGCTCACGCAGAGACTCTGGGAGGACTTTTTCAGCCTCCGGAGGGGCGGGAGAGGGCATTTTTGCCCTCCCCAGGCTCCAAGAAAGCCTCCAGAGCCTGGGGAGGGCAAAAAACAAGCCTACCGGGCCCACCAGAAGTCAGGAAATGGGGCAGCGGGGGGTCATGCACGGAGAACGGGGCATCACAGGGGGTCACATGTGCATGTGCGGGGGGGGCATGTGGGGGGCATTGAATTATGGGTGTGGGCACGCGTGTACATGCGATAGCACGCGCATGCACGCTTTCGGCACCCGAGGGAAAAAAGGTTCGCCATCACTGCCCTAGACCCTTTGTTTTTTAATGGGTAGTTTTTTTTAATGTAACTTTATTGAATTTCAAAAAGTGATAAAGTACAGAATATAAAATATTAGAAAAAGGAAAAGCAAGAAAAATTAGAATTAAAAGTGTAACGAGAGAAAAAAGAAATGAAAAAGAGACCCAGAAACAGAGTAGCTTCCAATTTTCTTCATTATAAAATATATAATAATCTTGTAAACATCTTATTCTAAGTTTAAACAAAAATAAAGGCATAAGGTATGAAGTATACCTAGCAAACAAAAAAACAGTAATGATCAGTGGTGGGTTGCCGCTGGTTCAGACCAGTTCTTTAGAACTGGTAGCGGAAATTTACCGCTGCTCGCCGAACCGGCAGCGATGACCGGCAGTCCACGCTCCCGAACCGGTCCTCTGGTCACCGTTTCTTGCAAAAAAAAACCTCTACACATGTACAAAGGCTTATGCGCATGCGCAGGGGATCATTTCTGGGTGTTTTGTGTGACGTGACAGGGTTGCGATGCGAACCGGCAGGGAAGGTAAAAGTGGAACCCACTCCTGGTAACGATACACAACATCTCTATTATCAAAACAGATCGAGCTATCAAATCCCCAAATCAAAGTTTCATTTCTATCTTTTTCAAGCAAGAAGGTCAAGAGTGGTTTCCAAACAGAAACCAAAGTAGATCAGTTTCTGGGTTTTTGTTTTTTTACCAGATCGGTCCATTTTGCCCTCTCAGCCAGCTCCATTCATTTCACAATCTATTCTTCCATTGTAGGAGTTTGCATATGCTTCCACCTCTGTGCATATGCTATTATCCTGTATAAGAACAAAGTCCCATGTTTCCTGTCAATACGTGTATTAGAGGTGGGTTCCTACCGGTGCGGTCCAGTGCGCCACTCCGGTAGGGACCTGCCAATTGCCCAATTTGCATGCGATGGCTCCGGTGCCGTCTTTGCTGGTCCATTGCATGCCGCCATCTTTTTTACGGAATTTTTTAGCTATTTTTTGCTTCCGCGCATGCGCGGAAGCAAAATCAACCAAGGGGACATGTGCACATGTGGGATTTTGGCGAGATTTCACTTCTGCACATGTGCAGGAAGCAAAATTGCGCAAGGGGGCACACGTGCGTAGTGAGCACGCGCGCACGCAACATGGCAGCGCACCGGTAGTGAGGTAAGTGCAACCCGCCCCTGCCATGTATCCATCATTCCTAAAAGAAAGACCCCTGGTTTTATTTGCACGTCAATTTTTAGTATCTTCTGAGTTAAAGTACGTATTTGGTTCCAGCATTTCTTAGCCATCTTACAGGCCTACCAAAAGTGGTAAACGTTTTAATGGGTAGGTCTTTGAAGATAAGTGATTTACATTGAAATGAAATCACTGTACAGGTAGTCCAAGACTTACAACAGTTCATTTAGTGACTGTTCAAAGTTACAACAGGACCGAAAAAAGTGATTTATTACCATTATTAACACTTATGACTGTTGCACCATCCTCGTGGTCACATGATCAAAATCCAGACGCTTGGCGACTGACTCGCATTTAGGAGGGTTGCAGTGTCCCGAGGTCATGTGATCATATTTTGCGATCTTCTGACAAGCAAAGTCAATGGGGAAAGCAGAATCACTTAACAACGACGTTACTAATTACTAATGCAGTGATTCACTTAACAACTGTGGCAAGAAAGGTCGTAAAATGGGGCAAAATTACTTAATAACTGTCTTAGCAACAGAAACTTGGGTTTGAGCCCCAAATTTCTGTATAAGCTCCCTGCCACTGATGCTTCCTTAGAGTTCCTTAGAGCTTTTTCTCAGAGAGCGGGCAAATGACCACATGACTGCAAATAAATGCAATCCTTCCATTTCCCCCCACCCATCCTATCAAAACTTGTCCTTCCATTCCCCCCCCCAATCATCCAGTCTCAACTGTTAGTACTACTCAGAGGTGGGTTCCTGCCGGTTCGGACCAGTTTTATAGAACCGGTAGCGGGAATTTCCCCCGGCTCACCGAACCAGCAGCGATGGCCGGCTGGACACGCCCCCGAATTGGCTCTCTCGGTGGCGCCGTAGGCGCTGCCATCTTGTTATTCACTTCTGCGCATATGCAGAAGCTGAGGTAAGTCAGAACCCACCCCTGGTCAGTACCTATTCTTCCATCCCTAGCCATCAGAACTGATAAAGCTTCTTGGATGAGAAGCAAAACATTTTATTCTTCTTAATAGAATAACAGAGTTGGAAGGGACCTTGGAGGTCTTCTAGTCCAACCCCCAGCTCAGGCAGGAAATCATTTCAGACAAATGGTTGTCCAATCTCTTCTTAAAAACTTCCAGTGTTGGAGCACCCACAACTTATGAGGGCAAGTTGTTCCACTGATTAATTGTTCTGTCAGGAAATTTCCCCTCAGTTCTAGGTTGGTTCTCTCCTTGTTTCTTTCTTCCTCAAGGAAAAAACACTTCAGTTGCCTTTTGAAGAAGAAGAAAAAAGCACCTTTGTGACAAATATGACCTAGTTGACTGAGAATATCCACAGACAAACTTCCTTTTTCTGGTTATCTTTCCATCCAGCACGTCTATCAGTAGCAGAGGAGAAGCAACCAAATTCCTACCACATTTTCCTACAACTGTTATTCCTATTATATGGGGTTGAAGGCAAAACAGGCAAAACTCTTGTCATTTTCACCTGCCTTAAAAAAAATGAAGGTTCACAAGAGCCAGCATTTTATCGTAAAAGTCCCTTTAGAAAGGAAGAGGTGGTCCTGCAGCCCAGCAGGAAATGCTCAGGAACTACTGAATAAACAAGGACCAAGTCTTAACCTCTAGATAAGATTCTGTGCAGTTTGAAGAACCCCCAAATCCCACTCCTGGCTGGCCCCGCCCACCCCACCCCCACCCCTCCCAGGAGTCCCCATGTGGCCCATTTTGGATGCAGGTAAGTGCAGGGCCCGCGCGGAGGCTCGAGGAGGGCGAAAAATGGGCCTACCGGAAGTTCGGGAAGGCCAGCCTCCGGTGCCTGGGGAGGCCGTTTTCACCCTCCTGGAGGCTCGAGGAAAGCCTCCAGAGGCCGGGGAGGGCAAAAACACCTCCCCTCGTGGTGCAGGAGACCGACTAGGCCATGCCCAGTAGGCCATGCCCACCCAGCAACTGGGCAGAGAACCCCTTGCTAAAAAATTTTAAGCCCACCCTGGACCAAGTCCATTGCATACAGTAGCCAACTGAACCTGAGGAATTTTCTTTCAAAGAAATTAAATCCATTTAGGTCAATCGCACAACACTCTGCGCGTGGACAGAAGTTGGAAAATGCTACTGTTGAGGTTCAGCGGGAAAAACCGGTGCAGGTGACCTTCATGATGAGTTGAGGGTGGCTTGAGGACAAGACGGTGTCTTTCTGTCCTAGGGACACAATTAGTGGGTTGCCTTCAGGCTGGGGACAAGCAGAATGATGTGACAAATGCTTTAACAGCAGTACAGGTAAGGATAACATAAGGCTTGTGTCTTGAAGTCAAAATGAAGCCCTCTCCCCAATGGCAATTAGCTATATTGGCTGCCTCTCAGGGATGTCTTGAGATGGGGATAGTGTTTAGGTAATAAAGTCAAGATGGCAATAACATATCGACAAGTTATACTTGAAGATATTTGCATTCTACAAATGAGTTGTTTATATCCTTAGATTATATATGGATGACCGCAATGAAACATGATGGTTTCTTAGTTGAAACTGTTATGTAAACAGTTTTCATAGATATCTCTATATTCATGAGAAACCCTTAAATGTATATCTTACTTATTTCCTTCCTTCCTTCCTACACTCTCCTTCCCTCCCTTTCTTCTTTTCTTCTTCCTCCCTCCTTCCCTCCTTCCCCTCCCTTCCTTCATTCCTTCTTTTCTTCTTTCTTTCTTCCTTCCTTCCCTACCTACCTCCTTCCTTCCTTCCCTCCCACTCTCCTTCCTTCCTTCCCACCCTCACCTTCCTTCATTTATTTTCTCCTTCCTTCCTTCCTTCCCTCCCTCCCTCCTTCCCTCCTTTCACTTCCTTCCTTCCTTCCTACCCTCCCTTCATTTCTTCTTTTCTTCTCCCTCCCTCCCTTCCTCTATATCCACAAATCTTTTCTTTTCTGTTCATTTTTATTTAATAAACAAAGGGAGAACAAAAAAGATGGCCACAACCCTTAACTGCAACCCTGGCTCTTTTTAAAGGGATGTGATACTTGCAAAGCATACTTTAAAAGTTAAGGGCTTCAAACCGCATACTGATGGTTTTCCATCTTGACCTTTTTGACCCCACCCCACAACTCAAATGTTCTCTCACCCTTACTCTGTCTTATAGGTATGCTTATAGGTTCTCCACCCATGTAGTTCTTCCCCCAGATAGCATGGCCTGAGCTGTCTCTTGAAACTTGCATTCCTCATTAGGCTTGCAAAGGGGATTTTTGGTGCCTTCAGCACTGTCCCATCATCACAGGGGAGATTTCCTCTCTTGCGCCTGGTTTGATTTTACCAGTCCTCTTGATACCCGGCAGTTCAAGACTGGGACTTCAAATACGGAATTTCATTTCCCAATCATCATCACCGCCTCTGGAGTGACTTCAAAACAGTAGATCTTGCCCGTAAACAGCCAGCCGGGGCATTACATGCTAGGCTTTCACTTCCCCATTGCATGAGAATAATCTCAGGCTTTGTTGGTCAACAAAGCCACCACCTTCTTTCACTAGTATTGGCTGTACTTCCTACTTTTGGACCTAAACTTCCTTCAGCATTTCATTTCAGAGACGTGCAAGCTTACGTTAGGCACACTCAAGCAAAAAAGAATTTCCCCTTGAACTCCCTGAGTTCACTTTTTACAAATTTTCTTAAGGGACAAGAGAAAAAGAAGACAAATTTTAGAGGAGAAAGAAAAATAGTGAATAGATAAGAAAGATAATATTTATTGGTTTATTATTTCTATTTCATGTTTCTAAAGTATCCCTTTTTTTCTCTGGGTAGTGGAGAAGGAAAAAAAAAGATAGAAAGGAAACAAAAGAAAAAAAACTGTATAAAGAAATGGTTTCCAATCTTCCTAACAGTGGTTATAAGTGGGATTCATATTTTACTGCCTCCCTCCCTCTCTCTCTCTCTCTCCACAATTTCCTTCCATTCCATAGCCTACTCCCTTTCTAATTGTCAGATTTATAAATTGTAAGTTCATGTTTTTTCTTTTTTCAGCAAATAGACTAAAAGGAGTTTCCAATCATTAATAAATACGGTTATGGTCCCTTCCTTAATCAGACAAGTCAATTTTGCCATCTTTGTTGACCCACCCCAAATGAATTGTTTTATTGCATTATAAAATACAGATAATTAGGAGCTGAGGTGGCACAGTGGTTAAAAGCAGCACTGCAAGTTCAGCTGACTGCAAGTTCAGCAGTTCAGCTGTTCAAATCTCACCGGCTCAAGGTTGACTCAGCCTTCCATCCTTCTGAGGTCGGTAAAATGAGGACCCAGATTGTTGGGGGCAATATGCTGAACTCTGTAAACCGCTTAGAGAGGGCTGTAAAGCACTATGAAGCGGTATATAAGTCTAAGTGCTATTGCTATTGCTATAATAATGGAGTACAGCAATATTTAGAAACTGGAAACAGCACACTGATGATTATATAAAATCATATCATTAAAGAAGAGACAAAAGATCTATATCAATGTTAAACATGATTTCCAAGATGTAAATGAACACAAAATTGCTTAGGCGATGTAATTAATGTTAAATAGGACATTAATAAAAAGTTGCAAACTACATTAAATTATTTTATAATATGAAAAAAGTTTAGATCTTAGACCTTAATGCTAAATACTTAGTACTAAAGACTCCACTGTATTACTATTTATTGTTATTTGTGAATATTAAAGAGATGAAAGAAAAGAAGAAGAAAGTTCCTTAGAAAAAGTTGATAGGTATTTATTACTCTGTTCTCCAACTGATTTACAATGTTTATCAATATTTGGATACCCTTACAAACTGTACTGTAAATATTTGCATTTGCCTTGCTGTGTGATGTATTGCTTGAATTTGGCTAAACTTCTGTTGTGAATATATGCATTTGTCGTCTTCTTTTTTTTGGCAATCCATTTCCTCATTTGGGGCAATGTAGTAAGGACAATTCAGATGGTGGGAAAATAGACATGGGAAACACCCTCCTTTGTTCTTATCAAATTCTTATCTATCCAAAATGTTTACCAGAAACACGAAATAGTAAAAATTATATGTTGGCTAATGAAATGTACTGTACATCTTGTGATCGGGACATGGTGTATTTGTTATGATTCAGGGTATCTGTCATGTAAAAATGGAAATTCAGCCTTTAAAAAAAAAATCAGTGCTTTTCAAAGGTTACCTTTGTGTTTTTTAAATGCGTCGATTCCTAATCGCTAAAGGGAGACTTCCATTAAAACACACGCACGCAGATACAGGTAATCCTCAACTTGCAGCAGTTCGTTTAGTGACCGTTCGAAGTTAAAATGGCACTGAAAAAAGTGATTTAGGACTGTTTTTCACACTTCAGAATGTTTGAGCATCCCCCATGGGCGGGCGTTTGAAATTCAGATGCTTGGCCACTGACTCATATTTATGACGGTTGCAGTGTCCCGGGGTCATGTGATCACCTTTTGCGACCTTCTGATTGAGCAAAGTCAATGGGTAAGCCGCACTCATTTAACAGCCCTGTTACTAAGTGAACAACTGCAGCGATTCACTTAACGACTGTGGCAAGAAAGGTTGTAAAATGGGGCAAAACTCACTTAACACATGTCTCGCTTAGCAACAGAATTTTGGGGCTCAGTTGTGGTCATAAGTGAGGACTACCTGTAATAAAGATTATCGATCCCAAGGTGGCAAATACAAATAAAATGCAGAACATTTCTGTGGCTTTTATTTTATTTTATTTAATGCTCAAAGCTCCAAAAACTGGTGGAGAAGAAGTAGATGAGATTTGGTGCGGAGATTTGGTGAGGAGATAACTCACCCCGGGCTGCATGATAATTCTTATATCTGGGTGTGAAAATTAAGACAGGTGAGGATTGGTTAATATTTGGAAGAGAACATTCTAGAAGAACATAATGGCAAACTAGTTCCGTAATGCTGCCAAGAAAACTGCACAGATGATCCATTATTCTGTAAGCTGGCTTGAGTCACCATGTGCAAATAGGTGGCAATATAAATTCCCTAAATAAATAAAATAAATAAATTAGCACGGAGGTGGGGAACTACGGCCCCTTTTTAACTTGTGGACTTCAATTCCCAGAATTTCTGAGCCAGCCATGATTAGCATCTGTCATGGGGAGTAAAGAGAGGGGTGTCTGATGGTGCAATGGCATCCTTTTATATGCATGTTGTGACACTGGACGCAGGTACAAAATATATATACCGTGTGTGTATGTGTGTATGTGTGTGTATATATATATTTATACACCATACACTCAAACAAACACACACACCACACACACACACATATACATATATATACATATATATATACATGTAGGTCTTTGGGTATTCGGGTTTATATATATATATATATATATATATATATATATATATATATATATATATATATATATATATATATATATATATATATATACACACACACACACACACATACATATATATACACACACACACAATATATATATATATATATATATATATATATATATATATATATATATATATATATATATATATATATATATATATATATATATATATATATATATACATATACATATACATATACATATACATATACATATACATACATACATACACACACACACACACACACACACACACACACACACACACACACACCGGTATATATATACTGTGTATATATATGCATACTATGTATATATATATATATATATATATATATATATATATATATATATATATATATATATATATATATATATATATATATATATATATATATATATATATATATATATATGCATACTATGTATATATATATATATATATATATATATATATATATATATATATATATATATACACATACTATATATATATATATATATATATATATATATATATATATATACACATACTATATATATATATATATATACACATACTATATATATATATATATATATATATATATATATATATATATATATATATATATATATATATATATATATATATATATATATATATATATATATATATATACACATACATACATACATAAATACATACATACATACATACATACATTCTCACTACGGGTATGGCTATCTGACGAGAGCAAAATAGCTCGAAATGTATACACATATACACACACACATACACACACACACATATATATATATATACATATACATATACATACATATATACACACACCGGTATATATATACTGTATATATATATATATATACACATACTATATATATCTATAGAGATAGATAGATAGATAGATAGATAGATAGATAGATAGATAGATAGATGGATGGATGGATGGATGGATGGATGGATGGATGGATGGATGGATGGATGGATGGATGGATGGATGGATGGATATGGATATGGATATGGATATGGATATGGATATGGATATGGATACACATACCATATGTGACATGACCGTTTCTCATACTTATAACGTTGCAACTTCCTTATGATCACGTAATCAAAATTTGGATGCTTGGCAACTGGCCTGTATTTATGACGGTTGCAGGGACATGGAGTCACGTGATCACCTTTTGTCACCTTCCCACAAGCAAAGTCAATATGGAAACCAGATTCACTTAACAACCGTATTACCAACTTAACAACCGCAGTGATTCACTTAACAGTTTTGGCAAGAAAGGTCGTCAATGGGGCAAAACTCACCTGACAACCGTCTTGCTTAGCGATGGTATATGTTGGGCTCAGTTGTGGTCGAAAGTCGAAGACTACCTGTACAATATTGTTGAAAGGCTGAGATGGAATAGGTGCTCATGTTGAATCAATATTATAATCTGCGTGTTTTGTGATATGAACGTCATTCATGTATCTCTCCTCTGTAACACACCCACAGCCACACCTCTTATCAATGGAATTTTTAATATTGTGCCAAGTTATGACTGACTGTACAACTCACGCCTTGAAAGAGTCAACTATGCAGTAGCTGTACAACAATATAACAATCAGGACCTTGGTTTGACTTAGTGATCAGTCTATGCTTCCTTTTTGGGAATATTGCTGCAATAATTTCCCATTATTATGTGACTCCTGTCTCTATCTCCCTTGCGGTTATCTCATTTCCTTATCATCTATAAGGCTTTTGTGTATTGGGAACTCTCTGCTAGCGTAGACTTTATTTATTTTATTTTATTTATTTGTTTGTCAAACATGTACAAGATAGTAGGTATTGGTATAAACATAAACATTAGCAAAGTAGGTACAGTTAAATTAGGCAATAGGACAGTAGGACAGGGACAGTAGGCACAATGGTGCACTTATGCACGCCCCTTACAGACCTCTTAGGAATGGGGAGAGGTCGACTGTAGACAGTCTAAGGTTAAAGTTTTTGGGGTTTGGGGAAGAAACCACAGAGTCAGGTAGTGCATTCCAGGCATTGATCACTCTGTTGCTGAAGTCGTATTTTCTGCAGTCGAGTTTGGAGCGGTTTACATTAAGTTTGAATCTATTGTGTGCTTGTCTGTTGTTGCGGTTGAAACTGAAGTAATCATTCAGTTTGGTAGGACATTGTGGTAGATGATTTTATGAACTACATTTAGGTCAGATCGAAGGCAACGAAGTTCTAAGCTATCTAAGTCCAAAATTTCAAGTCTGGTGGAATAAGGTATTCTGTTGCGAGCAGAGGAGTGGAGAACTCTTCTTGTGAAATATTTTTGGACTCTCTCGATTGTATTGATGTCCGATATGCAGTGCGGGTTCCAGACAGGTGAGCTGTATTCAAGAATTGGTCTAGCAAATGTTTTGTATGCTCTGGTTAGCAGTGTAATATTGCCAGAGAAGAAGCTAGCGTAGACTTACATGCTTGAGCTATCTTTGAACCATGTTCTCTAGAACAGGGGTCTCCAACCTTGGCAACTTTAAGCCTGGCGGACTTCAACTCCTAGAATTCCCCAGCCAGCTGGCTGGGGAATTCTGGGAGTTGAAATCCGCCAGGCTTAAAGTTACCAAGGTTGGAGACCCCTGCTCTAGAAGATCTATGTAACCTTGGGACTTTGGTCCTTGGCTTCTCTGGAGGCAGGAGATCAGGGACTTGCTGTAAGCTGCTAGCTTTTGGGATCATATTGCCAAGAAAATAATGCCAGCTTGTCGTGAAGAGCAGAGCTCAACTTGAGGGAGACCTAAAACTAAGGAGAAATTTCCTGGCAGTTAGAACAATTAAATCAATGGAAGAACTTGCCTCCAGAGGTTGTGAATGCTCCAACACTGGAAGTCTTTAAAAAGGATTGGACAAGCATTTGTCTGAAGTGCTATAGGGTTCCCTGCCCGAGCAGGGGATTGGACTAGAAGACCTCCAAAATCCCCTCCAACTCTGTTATTCTGTTCTCAGATTTGTAGCCATATAAGTCAGACATTTGGCAACCGATACACATTTACAATGATCTCAGCACCCACACAGGATCACCGTTTGCGATCTTCACAGCTGAGTTTGGAGAAGGAAAGTCAATGGAGAAATTGGCAGGAAGCAGCAAGTGAGGGTCGCTTATGTCACACTGAAACCATCCATGATGAGTTGCTAGACAAACTGCCTGTCAACCCTGAGACTGGTCTAACTGCGGCCATTTTCTTTTCTGTAGCTTTCCTCTAAGGAGGTTTCTTTTTGCATTGCTTCAGGGCTGACACAGCCTGGAGCTAAGGGGGCAGGGAGGTGGGGTGTAGAGATAACGGGTGTTTATAGCCAAAATAAAATTCTTTCTCCTGGGAATCAAGGACGTTCATGCAGGTGTTCCAACAGTGGAGACTGAAGTCACCTTGCAAGTGGGCTATATGTTGATTGGACCATGTGACTGGTGACTCTGGGGGGAAGTGACAAAAGTTTTACTTTTAACTGGGTGTAAAACCAACGGGAACCTAGAGCCGGTTTTCCACCGAGCTTGTGCCAATTTGATATGTCCCAATAAAATGTTATTTGAGGAATATGCCTGCCTCGGAGTTCTCACTGTTGGGGATGTATTACTTGGAACCTTGACATTGCCATTGTAAGGTGAGCAGAACATGTGACATTTCACTTTATGACTGCATTGCTGAGCAGTGGAGTTGCCTGTCTCAATTACCTGTGCAGGTAGTCCTCGACTTACCACCATTCATTTAGTGACTCTGTAAAGTTACAACGGCAGTGAAAAAATTGACGTATGACTCACTCCATCCCCATGGTCACGGATCAAAATTCAGGTGCTTGGCAACCAGCCTATATTCGGTTGTAGCATCCTAGGGTCATGTGATCATCTGGTTGTGATCTTCCCAGATGGCTTCCGATGAGCAGAGACACTGGGAGAAACTGGATTTGCTTAACGACCATATGATTCATTTAACAACTGCAGTGATTTGCTTAACAACCGTGGCACAAAAAAAAGGTTGTAAAACCAGGTAGAACTCAATTGAGAACCACCTCGCTTAACCACAGAAATTCTGCTCCCACGTTTGGTCATGAATGTATAGGATATAACAACTATTTGTGTGATTTATACAATGCCATCATGACACTCAAGACATTGCTGTGGCTTATAGTGGCGGGGGGGGCGCATGCTAGGACGATCGTGGTTAATCAAATTTCCTTTTATTTTCCTAAGATCACTCTCCCAAACTACCCACGTCACATCCATAGATTGGGGATTTCAAAAATAAATCAAGGAGTTTCCTGACAGATCCCTTGTGTCGTTTGGCACTAAGGAAAGTTGGCAAAATCCAACCAGGAAAATCTTCAGAGTAAACAAGAATCAGCAGCTGCACGCAGATAAAACGAGGGCATGATTTTGGGTAGGGCGCTTTGGGGGGGGGAACCCCCACCAGGAGACGCAACAGAGCTCTCAAAGATGGAGGTGACCATAAAATGCATATGAAAGCCCCTCTAAAGGAGAATATTTGTAGCTTAGGGTTGAAAGGAGAGTCCTTGGTGCTCCCTGAGCTTTCTTGCAGATGTTTCATTATCCAAACTAGGTAACATCAATGCACTGATGACGTTACCTAGCTGGGTAATGAAACATCTGCAAGAAAATAACCAAGCTCAGAGAAGCAGCAAGGCCGGCTTATTATTATTCTTGCACCCCATAATTTCTCCCATTCAGGAAAAATTAAATGGAGGGGTGGGGTCATGTTTTTTTTTTAAATTTATTATTAGAGTTGGAAGGGACCGTGTAGGTCATCTAGTCCAACCCCCTGCTCAAGCAGGAGTTCCTACATCATTTGAGACAGATGGCCGTCCAGTCTCCCCTTGAAGGTCGCAAGTGTTGGGGCTCTCACAACCTCCGCTGGCAAGCTGTTCCACTGGTTGATCACTCTCAGCGTCAGAAAGTTTCTCCTCACTTCCAGGTTGAATCTCTCCTTGGTCAGCTTCCATCCGTTATTCCTTGTTTGGCTTTCTGGTGCCATAGAGAACAGCCTGACCCCCTCCTCTCTTTGGCATCCCCTCAAGTATTGGAATGTTCTTTGTATGTGTGCACCCAAGCAGGCATCTTGCCCCAAATAAAAGAGTTTGAGTCAGACACTTTCTTAAGAAAAACTTTTGTGATCCTCTACTCCATCGCAATAGATTAAGCAGTGGCGTGGCTTGAGCGTGCAATGAACTTTTGACATATCGCCTAGGCAACCAAGCCTAGGTTTGCTAAACAACACTGCTGAATCACAAAAGAACATTGGTGACACAATAAGGGCGTCACAACGTGGAACCCGGCACAATGTGAAAGGCTTCTCCTACAGTTTCAACTTGCTGTGGCAGGACAACAACTCGGAAGTACACACGAAAAAGTCCAACCAACCCTTCACAGAGGGAAAATTACCGAGGTTTATGACGTGAGGGCTCTTGGGCTAAATCGATCACCGCTTTCAACATGCGCTAACGCACATGCACAAAGTATTCAGTGGAGGATATGCATGCATCAGAAGCCATTATCAAACCCGAAAGGTTAGGGTTAGCACTTGAGCTGCTCACAACAAGCCAGCCTGTGCCTTTATTTGGTGCTGAGATGTGCCAGATGCCCACAGCCATTCCTTAGGTCAATATTTCTGAACCATGGCAACTTTAAGATGTCAACCCTCAGTTGACATCTGGGAATGTTCTTCCCCAAGGTCTTCTTTAAAATGTGGCCTCCTCATGCTGACTGGGGAATTGTGGGAGTTGAAGTCCAAGTTGGCAAGGCTGAGAAACACTATTGTAGCTCCTAATTTCCAGATGTTCCTAATTCCCAGGGATACTTTACGAGAAGAGCCCTCCACTCCTCTACTCGCAACAGAATACCTTACGCAACCAGGCTTGAAATCATGGGCTAAGAAAGCTTAGAACTATGTCACCTTCGGCACGACCTAAGCGTAACTCATAACATTATCTGCTGCAACGTCCTTCCTGTCAATGACTACTTCAGCTTCAACCACAACAATACACGAGCACACAACAGATACAAACTCAAAGTGAACCGCTCCAAACTTGACTGTAGAAAATGCGACTTTAGCAACAGAGTGGTTAATGCCTGGAACTCACTACCTGACTCTCTGGTTTCGTCACCAAACCCCCAAAACTTTACCCTTAGACTGTCCACTGTTGACCTCACCCGATTCCTAAGAGGTCAGTAAGGGGCATGCATAAGCGCACCAGCGTGCCTACCGTCCCTGTCCTAATGTTCCCTCTTATCAGTACCCATCTTATGTATATAAACAATGTTATATCTATGTATATTACCAATACATACTTGACAAAAACAAATAAATAAAAATAAATAAAATGTTGTATGTTCAATAGTGCATCCAGAGCCAAACAAGGGGATAGAGCCTGCTCTATGCAGTCTCTAGGACCAGAAATAACTTGGGCTGTTCCCCTTGTGGCTTCCCTGTGGCTCATCATGAACATCTGGATAATACCTGGGAAGCAACAAAAGGCTCAGCTTGGTATATCCCTTTCTATGTTCTTAATTCAGGAACTATAACAGAATATCAGTGTTGGAAGAGGCCTTGGAGGTCTTCTAGACCAACCCCCTGCTCAAGCAGGAAACCTATACTGTAGTCCTCAACTTACAACAGTTCATTAAGTGATTGTTCAAAGTTACAACAGCTCTGAAAAAAGTGACTTATGACCATTTTTCACAGTTACAACCTTTGCAGCATCCTCGTGATCATGTGATCAAAGTTCAGATGCTTGGCAATGGGTTCATATTTATGACCGTTGCTGTCTCCCAAGGTCATGGGATCTTGGCGACCTTCTGACAAGCAAAGTCAATGGGGAAGCCTGATTCCCGTAACAACAGGGTTACTAACTTATCAACTGCATTGATTCACTTAACAACGGTAGCAAGAAAGATTGTAAAATGGGGCCAAACTCACTTAATCAATATCTCACTTAAGAACAGAAATGTTGGGCTCAGTTGTGGTCATAAGTCGAGGATTACCTGTATTTCAGACAAATGGTTGTCCAATCTCTTCTTTAAAAATCTCCAGTGTTGGAGCAGCCACAATTTCTGGAGGCAAGCTGTTCCACTGATTAATTGTTCTAACTGTCAGGAAATTTCTCCTTAGTTCTAGTTGGTTCTCTCCTTGATTAATTTCTGTCCACTGCTGCTTGTTCTGCCTTCAGATGCTCGATTCATAACAATCTGTGGTATATTTTCAAGAGATAAACTGGGTCCAGATTCCTACCATGTGCACCAGAGGTGGGTTCCTGCTGGTTCAGACTGGTTCTATAGAACCAGTAGTAACTTGGTGGCCTGGGTCACTAGAACCGGCAGCAACCCAGGCCTGCCACGCCCCTGAACCGGCTCTCTCGGCGGCGCCATAGGCGGCACCATTTTGTTCTTTGCTTCTGCACATGCGCAGACGCTGTTTTTTTAGCACTGCACATGCACGTCAGGAAGCCAACTGGCAGCGAGGTAAGTCAGAACCCACCCCTGATGTGCACTGATACCAGATTGAAATCAGTGTGCTGCTTAAAATAGATGACCTTGATCAGAGGTAGTATTCAGCCGGTTCGGACCGGTTTGGGCGAACCGGTAGTAGGAACCTAACCGCCCCGGCGCTATGCCGTCCTTTTTAGGCACATTTTGAAGCCGCGTGCATGCGTGCAAGCCGCGCGCACGAGCAAAGCGCATGCACGGAAGGCCATGCGCCCACACTCACATTTGCGAACCGGTAGGGAAAGTAAGTGAATACCACCCCTGATCTTGATGCATTTTACAGAGCCTTTCACGTCAACTGCAGCAAAGCAATAGCAATAGCACTTAGACCAGGGGTCAGCAACCCGTGGCTCTGGAGCCGCATGTGGCTCTTTCATCCCTCTGCTGCGGCTCCCTGTTGTCAGTCGGCTCCACAATTGATAGGGCTTTCGGTTAGGACAGATAGAGGAAAAAGGATGCTGCACTAGGAGGAGACTCTATGGTGGGAGAACCGGACTTGTGGTCGGCAGAGGGAAAAGGATGCCACACTAGGAGAAGACTCTATAATGGGGGAAGTGGACTTCCAGTTGGCTCCATAATTGAACAGGGGGCTTCTGGTTAGGACCTTTGTGGCTCTTTGAGTGTTTAAGGTTGCCGACTCCTGACTTAGACTTATACACCGCTTCACAGCCCTAAGCGATTTACAGAGTCAGCATATTGCCCCCATACAATCTGGGTCCTCATTTTATCGACCTTGGAAGGATGGAAGGCTGAGTCAACCTTGAGCCTGGTGAGGATCGAACTTGTAGCAGTCGGCAGAATTAGCTTGCAATACTCCATTCTAACCACTGCACCACCACGACTCTTTACAAGAATCTGTGGCTTTCTGGTAAATAAGAAGCAAGCAATGAAGAGGGGCATCCCGTGGAGACAAAAGGGGACCAAAACCCCCCATTTGTGATGTTGTGATGCAAATATTCTCTCTTTTGTGCTTGCATCATTGATTCTGCAGCAGGCAAGTATACAAAGAGTGAACAACGTGGAGTGAACGATAACCACATTATGTCGTGATGCACGTTTTGACTCCCCTACCCTCAACGTGGTGGTTTGATTTCGACACCTCTGACAATAAGATCTTTCGCAACAGCTCCTAGGGTGTTTCAAATTCATAGTTTCGGGGCCTTGTTAACAATGTGGATTCCTGCTCTGAGCTTGAAGTTAGCTGCCCTCAATAACTCTTTCATCTAGAATGGTTATATAAATAGCTTCATCCTTTCAGAGAGGAGGGGACAGATTGATTGACTGTCTTCTGGTAAAACCATTCTATTTCCCATAGCTGCTTCCCCCCCCCCCCCGAGTCTTTTAGCTGAAGTTCAGAAGAAATTGAAATTGAATGTACCAATTTAGAATGGGGGATGCCAGAGTTAAGAACAGCCTGTGTGAAAAGGATTTTGAAACCATAACTCATTATGGCTTGAACGTGACTCAGAAGTGTCTATAATCTAAACAGTCAAATGTAATTTTATGTTGCCCTGAATTTTTTTTTCTTCCTAGTCTTTTCCTGCAAGTACAAGGTCTGCTTTTTTAAAAAATCAACTCAGTGTTGATCCATTGGTTGCGATAGGAATTGATCAACTGGCATGTTGGCCGAGCCTTATGTCATGGGCTAAGAGAGAGGGACTGGCCCAAAGTCACCCAGCTGGCTTTCATGCCTCAGGCAGGACTAGAACTCAGAGTCTCCTGGTTTCTAGGCTAGTTTTGAGACGACTTTATATCTGATGTCTCCCCCACGTATGTATGTTGTTTATATGTTTTTTTAAACTGTTTTTAAACTGTCTTTTTTAACGATTTGTTTGGAGTTTTTATAAAATGTTGTACGCCGCCCTGAGTCCTGAGGGAGTAGGGCGGCATAGAAAAACTACCAAATAAATAAATAAATAAATAAATAAATAAATAAATAAATAAATAAATAAATAAATAAATAAATAAATAAATAAATAAATAAATAAATAAATAAATAAATAAATAGTTGCTCTAACCACTAGGCAAGTGTTTCTTCACCTTAGCAACTTTAAGATGTGTGGACATCTAGCAGAGATGGTTAAATTGACTGCTTTGATTAAAGAAAAAAACACAATTACTTTTATTTCTACTTGAAAAGCACTTCTGGACTTTGTGCTTGAGGTGGGAAAAAAACAAAACTTTGATTTTGGGTTTTACCGATTAGATCAGTGATGGCGAACCTATGGCATGTGTGCCACAGGTGGCACGCAGAGCCATATCTGAAGGCACGTGAGGTGTTGCCCTATGTCAGCTCCAGCGCGCATGCATGCGCTGGCCAGCTGATTTTCAGCCATTTTTGCTCTCCCCAGGCTTCAGGAAAGCCTCCTGAAGCCTGGGGACAGTGAAAAACGGCCCAACCAGAAGTTCATTTGTGTGCGTCACCCCGAGCCTCCTTTTCGCTGTCAGAGGTCTTCAGGAACTTCTTCGGCTTTGGACAGTCGCAGCCAGGCATTCCAAACCTTGGCCCATTTCTTTTGCAGCCGGCAAGGCTTTTCTGAAGGCCTCTGCAGCTGATATCAGAGCTCCAGATCAATACGGAGCTTTGTTATCGGCTGCAAAGGTCTTTCCTAAAGGCCTTTCCTGAAGGCCTCTGATAACAGAGCTCCAGATCGATCCGGATCGGTCTGTTATTGGCTACAGAGGCCTTCAGGAAAGCTTTGCCGGCTGCAGAAGAAATGGCCCGAGGTGTGCAAGGCCTGGTTGCAACTATCTGAAGGTAAGTAGTAGGGCAGCTCCACAGCTTTAGTGAGGCCTGTGCGCATGCACGGTGGGGCAGCGCAGGGGTTGTGCGCATGCGCGGAGGGAGGGCATTGCTGGGGGTGGGCAACCGTGTGCAGACTATCGTGCGCGCACGCCCCCTTTTGGCATGCGAGCCAAAAAAAGGTTCGCCATCACTGGATTAGATAGTCCCAAAGTTGCTTTTTTTCAAGAGGCAACTGGACTTTCCGTTTTTTCTTTGAAGACGTTGCACTTCTCATCCAAGAAGTGGATGAGCTGAAGAAGCTTCTTGGATGAGAAACGGAATGTCTTCAAAGAAAAACTAAAAAGTCCAGTTGCCTCTTGAAAAAAGCACCTTTGGGACAACCATGACCTGGATGACTGAGAATCTCCATAGACATTTACCGATTAGATAGGTTTGTTGTTATAGAAAAGGCTAGTTCATACTATTATGTAAAAGTAAAAAGCTGAGGTTTTATGGGATTATCTTATTTTACTGCACCAAAAGGTATTGGAAGTCAATGTCTTTTCTTTCTTTCCCCCCACTTTCCCTACACTTTTCCCTTCTCTTTTCCCTCCCCTGTTTTCCTATTTTCTTTTGTATTTTGTAATATAAACTAATAATTAAAAAAAAGGTCTGTGGACATCAACTCCCAGAATTCCCTACCAAGCCAGGCTGATTGGGGAATTCTGGGAATTGAAGTTTACACATTTTAGTTGCCTATGAGGAGAGATTTGGAGAGAGCTAATAACAGAATAACAGAGTTTGGAAGGAACCTTGGAGGTCTTCTAGTCCAACCCCCTGCTCAAGAACGAAACCTTACACCATTCCAGAGAAGTGGCTGTTCAATTTCTTCTTAAACACCTCCAGTGATGGAGCACCCACAATATCTGGAGGCCAGTCATTCTGCTGATTAATTGTTCTCACTGTCAGGAAATTTCTCCTTAGTTCTAGGTTGCTTCTCTCCCTGATTAGTTTCTATCCATTGCTTCTTGTACCTGCCTCATCTTTCAGTTATCCATGTGAATCATAAGTTTTTACAAGTGGAAAGCTGATTGAAGAGATGAGACAATCCTTTTCAATGACGTAAAGGTGTTTTGAAATATCATCCTCAAATGCAAAATATGGGATAACAGGTTTTAGGTATCGGAAAGTAGATTCCACTGGAATGCAGGGAAACAGTTCCTAAGTTAGTCCTGTTCTGGAACAATCTGCATTGGTGAATTCTGTCACTGAATGGGTTCATTTGGAAGCTGAATACCGTATTTTTCGGAGTATAAGACACACCAGAGTAGAAGACGCACCTTAGTTTTTGGGGAGGAAAATAGGGGGAAAAAATCTACCTACCAGGTATTCATCTGGCTAGCGTCCTTAGTCTGGTCAGCTTCAGCACATTATTTTATCCCCTGGTTAGGGCTGAAAAAAATCTTCTTCGGAGGGAGTAGCAATGAAAACAAGCCTGCAAAGACTTAGGGCTGGAAAAAACCTTCTTCAGAGGGAGTAGGAATGAAAAAAATCCTGCAAGCCAGGAAGATCATTAGCACCTCGTTAGGGCTGAAAACCCCTTTTTCGGAGAGAGTAGCAATGAAAACAAGCCTGCAAAGACTTAGGGCTGGAAAAAAACTTCTTCGGAGGGAGTAGGAATGAAAAAAATCCTGCAAGCTGGGAAGATCGTTAGCACCTCGTTAGGGCTGAAAAAACCTTTTTCGGAGGGAGTAGCAATGAAAACAAGTCTGCAAGCTGAGATGAGGGAAGATCGTTAGCGCCTCATTAGGGCTGGGGGAAAAAGCTTCGGAAAAAGCTACATTCGGAGTATAAGACACACCCAAATTTTCAGCCTCTTTTAGGGGGGAAAAAGGTGTGTCTTATACTCTGAAAAATACGGTAATTGTCTGTTGGTAATGTTTTAAAATGGACTGAGTGGGGAGACTGGAATTTACAAGTAGTTCTTAACTTACAACCACAATTGAGCCCAAAATGTTGTTAAGTGAGACATTTGTTAAGTGAGTTTTGTCCCATTTTACGACCTTTCTTGCCACAGTTGTTAAGTGAACCACTGCAGTTGATAAGTTAGTAACCTGGTTGTTAAATGAATCTGGCTCCCCCATTGACTTTGCTTGTCAAAATGTGATCACATGACCTTGGGACACTGCAGCTGTCGTAAATATGAGCCAATTGTCAAGCGTTTGAATTCTGATCACATGACCATGGGGATGCTGCCACGGTCGTAAGTTACAACATTTCATTTAGTGACGGTTCACTAGTTAAAATGGCACTGAAAAAAAGGGACTTCTGACTGTTTTTCACACTTACGGATATTTGAGCATCCCCCATGGACATGCGATTAAAATTCAGATTACTTGGCCACTGACTCATATTTATGACGATTGCAGTGTCCCGGGGTCATGTGATCTCCTTTTGCGATCTTCTGACAAGCAAAGTCAATGGGGAAGTGTGACTAACTTAACAATTGCAGTGATTCACTTAACAACTGTAGCAAGAAAGGTCACAAAACAAGGCAAAGCTCATTTAACAATTTTCTAGAGTGGTCATGGTTGTCCCAAAGGTGCTTTCTCAGGAGGCAACTGGACGTTCTTGGTTTTTCCTTTGAGGACGTTTCGCTTCTCATCCAAGAAGCTTCTTCAGGATAGTGGGGAACGGAAGGATTTATATTCCTTGCAGACAGCTGGTCATCCAGTCAGAGCTGAAGAAGCTTCTTGGATGAGAAGCGAAACGTCTTCAAAGGGAAAAAAACAAGAAAGTCCAGTTGCCTCCTGAAAAAGCACCTTTGGGACAACCAGGACCTGGATGACTGAGAATCTCTACAGACTTTTAGCTATACAATTTGGGATGAACACCCTTTGAATGGTGTGGGAGTAGGAATGGCTTTTCAGAGAAAAAATGGCAGACCACAGGAACCAGGAGCACTACTTCAGGTGACCCTGAGGACACAGATAAACCTCCAAGTGCTTCAAGGACCCTCTAAAAGTATGCAAATGACCAGCTGTCTGCAAGAAATATAAATTCTTCCATTCCCCACCATCCAGTCAGAGCTAAAGAAGCTTCTTGGATGAGAAGCGAAATGTCTTCAAAAGAAAAAACAAGAAAGTCCAGTTGCCTCCTGAAAAAAAGCACCTTTGGGTCATTTAACAATTGTCTCATCTGGCAACAGAAACATTAGGTTCAGTTGTGGTCGTACGTTGAGGACGATCTGCATAAACAGGACCATGCCAAGATAGAAACAAGCGAATGATGATGAGGGGGATGGATATTTGACCACTGAAGGTGGAAGACCAGCATACAGAAGTGTTTTGAATACCGGGTGAAGCTTCAGAAAATCTTGAAAAACCAGAAGAGGACAGGAAAAGTAAGCCTTGCAATTTCTTTGGAACTAATTGTAAGCATCTTCTGTTCCTGGAAATCTTCACCAAAGCCCTTAAGCAAAAGAATCTCAAATGTCAGCGATATATTTCACACCAGAAACCAAAAGCAAAAGCAATCCAAAAACCAGCAGAAAGGTTCTTGTGGTTTACCATCCTTCATGCAAGGTCTTGTACTCAAACTTGGAAAGGGGAAACACCCATCAGCAAAACAACAAAAATCACAATCCATTTGCTTGTATAGGAAATGACTTACCATGGTAAATAAATAAATAAATAAATAATAGATGATAGATAGATAGATAGATAGATAGATAGATAGATAGATAGATAGATAGATAGATAGATAGAAGATAGATAGACAGAGATAGATGTACAGATAGATAGATAGATAGATAGATAGATAGATAGATAGATAGATAGATAGATAGATAGATAGATAGATAGATAGATAGATAGATAGATAGATAGATAGATACAGATAAATAGATGATAGCTGTACATAGAGATAGATAGATAGATAGATAGATAGATAGATAGATAGATAGATAGATAGATAGATAGATAGATAGATAGATAGATAGATGATAGATGGATAGATGGATGGATAGATGGATAGATGGATAGATGGATAGATGGATAGATAGACAGAGATAGATGTACATAGAGATAGATAGATAGATAGATAGATAGATAGATAGATAGATAGATAGATAGATAGATAGACAGACAGACAGACAGACAGACAGACAGACAGACAGACAGAGATAGATGTATAGATAGATAGATAGATAGATAGATAGATAGATAGATAGATACAGATAAATAGATGATAGCTGTACATAGAGATAGATAGATAGATAGATAGATAGATAGATAGATAGATAGATAGATAGATAGATAGATAGATAGATAGATAGATAGATAGATAGATAGATAGATAGATGGATAGATAGACAGAGATAGATGTACATAGAGATAGATAGATAGATAGATAGAGAGAGAGAGAGAGAGAGAGAGAGAGAGAGAGAGAGAGAGAGAGAGAGAGAGAGAGAGAGAGAGAGAGAGAGAGAGAGAGAGAGATAACCACAGGTTGGCTTTTAAAGGGGCCCAATATTTTTTAAAAAAAATATTTTAGGTATTTTTACTTTTCTTAAATTTACTTCATCTGTCTTTCCTTTTTTTATCACTGTGTGTGTGTGTGTGTGTGTGTGTGTGTGCATAGAACAATACAATGGAGATTTTAATATTAAGTAATTAGCTTGAAACTGAAACCATGATCATATCATCAATATTTTGATGTGAGTGGCACGTTTAATTTCGGATTTAAAAAAAAACACCTAATAATTTTATGCTTGTAATATCGACGTCCTAAATGGTCATTCATATTAATATAATTTTTTTTCTTTTCTTTTTCAATGCTCTGAGCTATCTAAATCATAAGTGTTAATCTTCTCTAATATTACCGTTTGGAAACCATGCAATGTTCAGGTAGCGCTCAGCTTACGACCACAATTGAGCCCAAAATTTATGTTGCTAAGCGAGACATAACATTGTTAAATAAGTTTTGCCTCATTTTACGACCTTTCTTGACACATTTGTTAAGTGAATCACTGCAATTGTTAAGTTAGCAATGCAGTTGTTAAGTGAATCTGGCTTCCCCCATTGACTTTACTCAGTCAGAAGGTCGCGAAAGGGGATCACATGATCACAACCGTCATAAATATGAGTCAGCTGTCAAGCGTCCGAAGTTGGACCACGTGACCGTGGGGATGCTGCAATGGTTGAAAGTATGAAAAAACAGTCATAAGTCACTTTTTTCAGTGTTGTTGTGACTTCGAATGGTCACTAAACGAATGATTGCAAATTGAGGATTAGCTATATGAAGATGTATAACAATAAAAAGGGAAACATTTTTTTTAAATTTGCAAGGTAGCACTTTATTTATTGTTGTGAGCATGGGCACCATCATACATGTACACAACAGGAAAGGAGCATCGATTGTGAAATCACACCAGCTTACAAACACGCCACAGGTCTTGCACAACATTGCATTGCACTTTCCCCACCCCCCTCTATTTGTCCACATTTGTTCTTTGTTTTGTGAAACTAATTAGAAACTGATTGAAAAGATTACAGTTTGTCCACAAATCGTTGCTTAAATAGATTAAAACAACAACCCTGAAGTCATGCTTTTTTTTTTAAAGAAAATGCACAATTGACTGTAATTAAAATGCAGTTTGTTGCTAAATGCTGCTTTTAGGTGAGCTTAAAACTCAAGCCGGACAAGTATAGTTCGTTGGTTTGTTTTAATTATGAAGAACAGAAGATGAAGTTGATGAAGAAGATTGCTGGTAAAATCGGGATCTTGGAGGTCTTGTAGTCCAACCCAGTGGTGAAATCTGTGTTCTTTTTCACCCTCTGCGCATGTGCAGAAGGCTTTGTGCATGCACAGAGGGTTAAAAAAAAAGAAAATGGCGAAGTCCGGGCTGGTGGGCGGAGCCTCACGCTGCTGCCGCTACTGGTTCTCCGAACCACGGGTGGCCACAGCTACCTTTATGGCCGTACTGGGCCGAACCGGTAGCATTTTACCCCTGGTCCAACCCCCATTTGAAGCAAGAGATTCTATACTAAAGTGACCAGATTTATTTATTTTTAAGCGGGACGGGGGGGGCGCCATTTGTTTTGCCCGCTGCGCATGCGCAGAGGGCAAAACAGCAAATGTCGGCGTCCAGGTGGGGGGGGGAGGCGGGAGGGCGCTTGGATGCCTGGAGCTCGCAGCCCTTCGGGAGTCCGCCTCCCCTTCGGGAGGCCTTTCCTCGCCTCCCGCCTCCCCTTCGGCCGGGCTGGCAAGCAACGAACGGGAGGCGGGAGACGGGGAAAGGAGGCAGCCGGCAGCTTACCTGCTCCAGGCATCCAAGCACCGCGGTCTCCTGGTCGCCCGCCCGGCCCCAGGGTAACGGCGGCAGCGAGGCGACGGGGGGAAGAAAGGGGAGGGGGACGAGGAAGGGCTGTTTGCGCCGCCGGAGGGGCCGCTCGTGAACTCAAAGCGGCGACGGCTCCTCGTCCCTCACCCCTCCCAACAGCAGCGGCACCTCCGAGGGCGGGGCTAGGGATGGGGCGGGGGAAGGAGAGGAGGAGCAGCCTCCCTTCCCCCTCCCCCCAGCAGGCAGCCGCCTCGCTGGAATTCCGCCCGACTTGCTTCCGGTACCTCTCTTTTGCTTCCCCTCTAAGGTGACCAGACGTCCCGCTGTTTCCGCATTCTTTTCAAAAAAAGCGGGACTTTTTGAAAAGAATGCGGGACGCGGGACACACGCTTGAAAAGCGTGTCTGTCCCGCCAAAAGCGGAACGTCTGGTCACCTTATTCTATACCATTTAGAGGAGAAGAGAATAATAGAGTTGGAAGGGACTTATCATGTGCCCTACTCTTCATGTTTAGCAAGTGGCTTGCAACTCTACATTCAGGCCACACATTCCTTAATCACCCTTTATTCACTTTACAGCTGGTCCTCATCTTTGTAGCCATTTGTTTAGTAACCATTCAAAGTTATGACGACACTGAAGTGACTTACAGCTGTTTTTCACATGAATGACTGTTGCAGCATTCCTCTGGTCAATTAGCCTGTATTCGTGACAGTTGCAGTGTCCCGGGGTCATGTGATCACCTTTTGCGACCTTCTGACAAGCAAAGTCAACGGGTAGGCCAGATTCACCGAACATCCATGTTCAGGGGTGGGTTCCTACCAGTGCGGTTCACTCTGTCATTCCAGTAGTGGCCCGCCAATTGTGCAATTGAGCTGAGATAGCGCAGTGGTTAAAAGCAGCATTGCGACCTTCAGCTGATTGCTAGTTCAGCAGTTCAGCTGTTCAAATCTCACTAGGCTCAAGGTTGACTCAGCCTTCCATCCTTCCGAGGTGGGTAAAATGAGGACCCAGATTGTTGGGGGCAATATGCTGAACTCTGTAAACCGCTTAGAGAGGGCTGTAAAGCACTATGAAGCGGTATATAAGTAAAGTGCTATTGCTATAATTTGCGCACGATGGCTCTGGTACCGTCTTAGCTAGTCCGCCGTGCGGCACCATCTTTTTTTTGAATTTTTGGCCCTTTTTTGCTTCCTGCGCATGCACAGAAGCAAAATCGTGCGAGGGGATGCACAAAACGTGATGATGTGCACACAGCACACCGGTAGGCAGGTAAGAGGAACCCAGCCCTGCCCACGTTACTAACTTAACATCTGCAGTGATTCGCTTAACAACTATGACAAGAAAAGTCATAAAATGGGACAAAACTCACTGAACAACTGTCCTGCTAAGCAGTGGAAATTTTGGGTTCAGTTGCGGTCATAAGTCGAGGACTATCTGTACTATAGATTGTTGGGGGCAATAATGTTGACTCTGCAAACCGCTTAGAAAGGGCTGTAAAGCACTGTGGAGCGGTATATAAGTCTAAGTGCTACTGCAATTGCTTTATATTTTTTCTCAATCAAGAAAAAAATGTACAGGACGTTTTCTCTCACGCTCATGCATTGCTCAGTGACCCGTTGTAAAAGGAATATCTGGCCTCTGTACCCTTCCCTGCTTCAAACCACTTCCTCAGGAAACCGCATCTGTGTTTTAATGCTTCTCTAATTACATCATCTTTATCTGTGGCATTACAACTTTTCATCATTTCTTATAACATTGTCACGCCACCATTTTTTTTCTTGGATTCTAACATTTCTAGCGCTCGTTTTAAATCCTGCCTTAATTCCCACCCAAATCTCTAAAATCCCCCTTTTAGGGTGCTGTATTCTCAATTCAAATTCACTGTTTTTGTTTTTATTTCCGTTCCTTCTTATAGAGACTCCTCATTTAGCTGCCTTCACCATCTAACAGAGTAACAGAGTTGGAAGGGACCTTGTAGGTCATCTAGTCCAACCCCCTGCCCAAGCAGGAGACCCTACACCATTTCTGACAAATGGCAGTCCAGTCTCTTCTTGAAAGCGTTTTTAGCTGTCCCCAGACTTCAGGGAAGCCTCCTGAAGCCTGGGGATGGTGAAAAACGGCCCCAACGGGCAAACCGGAAGTTCAGAAAAACAAACTTACAGTTTGCCCGTTGGGCTATTTTTCACACTCCGGAGTTCCCTGAAGCCTCCGGAGTGCAAAAAACGCCCAACGGGCAAACCAGAAGTTCGTTTTTCCGAACTTCCGGTTTGCCCGTTGGGCTGTTTTTTGCAATCCAGAGGCTTCAGGGAAGCCTGAAGGTGAAAAACTGCCCAAGGGGGGGCACATGCGCGGGGATGCACACATGCGCAGTGTGGCGTGTGTGGGAGGTGTATGTGCTGGCACGCATACATGCTAGCACATGCGCGCACACCCATTTTTGGAATGCAAGAAGAAAAAGGTTTGCCATCGCTGCTTTAGAGGGCTGTTGAAGCACTTGAAGGTTTATCTGTGTCCTCAGGGTCAACTGAGAAGTGCTCCTGGTTCCTGTAGTCTGCAGTTTTCTTTTTTCTGGAAATCAATTCCTACTCCCACACCATTCAAAGGGTGTTCATCCCAAATTGTATAGATAAAAGTCTGTAGAGATTCTCAGTCATCCAGGTGATGTTGCCCGAAAGGTACTGTATTTTTCAGAGTATAAGACGCTCCAACCTATAAGATGTACCTAGCTTTGGGGGAGGAAAACAACAAGAAGAAAAATCTGCCTCTGCCTCCAAAGCAATTTGCCTCCTTACAGCAAACAACAAACAGTACAGATGATATACACTGTATTTCTGTGCATGTATGCCTGACCCATAGAAATAGCACAGAATTGGAGAAATGTACATTATGGCAGTATATTAATGCCAGAAAGTTTTCTTAAATGTAGTCACACTAACTCCTCCCAATTATTTAAATAGATCTACTCCAAACATTACTAAGTCAGGGTCTAACTCAGCTGCCTTATCTTAATACTACAATGGGACACTGTTACATTTCAGACTATACTTGTACAGATGCTATTAAAATTGATGTGGCTTTCTGGAAGTATACGTTATTCTCTGATATTTAAGAGAAGATACAATAGCAGTGGACCTCTTCAAATCAAGCATTTATTTTAAAAAGCTTCTTCATTTTGTTAAGTTGTCTAGAACAATAATAAAGCAGTCTTTAAAAAATAAGTCTAATCATTTGAACATTCTATAGTCATTTCTAGTTATTGTCTTACCTCCTTGCAGCAAACAGCAAACAGCCAGTTTCAGTTTCAACACAGCCTGATTAGCACAAGAAAATAAAAATCTGCCTCTGCCTCTACCTCCCAGCAATTTGCAGTTTCAGTTTCAGTTTTAGTCAGCCTGATTAGCACAAGCAGCTAATAGTTTCAGGTTGCAGGGATTGCCATAGCCCAGTGATGGCGAACCTATGGCACGCGTGCCACAGGTGGCACGCGGAGCCATATCTGCCGGCACGCGAGCCATTGCCCTAGCTTAGCTCCAACACGCATGTGCACGCCGGCCAGCTGATTTTCGGCTCACGTGGAGGCTCTGGGAGGGCGTTTTCAGCTTCCGGAGAGCCTCCAGGGAGGTGGGAGAGGGCGTTTTCGCCCTCCCCAGGCTCCAGGGAAGCCTACTGGGCCCACCGGAAGTCAGGAAACGGGCCATTTCCAGCCTCCAAAGGGCTTCCTTGGGGGCAGGGGAGGCCATTTTCGCCCTCCCCAGACATTGAATTATGGGTGTGGGCACTTGCGCATGTGAGATAGCGCACGCGTACATGCTTTCGGCACCCGAGGAAAAAAAGGTTCGCCATCACTGCCATAGCCTATTCCTGCCTGCAGCCTGAAACAGCTGATGGTTGGGAGGCCGACAATCGCTTGTGCTAATCAGGCTGTGCGCTGTTTGCTGCAAGGAGGCAAATTGCTGGGAGGCAGAGACCAAAGGGTGAGGGTGCGTGGCAGTAGTGGGTTCTAAAACCCTTTACTACTGGTTCGTGCACACGCATGCTTGCGTGCATGCACGATGCTTCTGCGCATGCGCAGAAGCATCCCGGGTGGGTGGGCGGAGCCTCCTTCCACCAGCGCTACCGGTTCTTAGAACCGGGCCGAACTGGGAGCAACCCACCGCTGGTGCGAGGGTGGGGCTACATCCTTTGTATAAGATGCACCCAAATTTTCACCCTCTTTTAGGGTGGGAAGTGCGTCTTATACTCTGAAAAATACAGTACCTTTTCAGGGGGCAACTGGACTGTGGAATAGCTTATTTTTCGCCCTCACAGTCACAATTCGGCGATGGTATAGGTCAGGGTTGTCAAAATCAAGGCCCAGGGGGTACTTAGATCTGACCCGTGAGGCTGCCCTGGAAACAGTGAAGGACCAGCCTGTGGTGCTTCTGCCAGTGAAAGCTTCCATTTTCATTGGCAGAGGGTTGCAGGAGGCCATGGCAGCCGAAAACAGAGCTCGGGAGCCCATTTTCGCTGGCAGAGCACTCAGGCCGCCACAGGCGCCCCTGACATGAGTGATGTCGAGCTGGTCACGCCCACCCTGGCCACACCCACCCCAGCCATGCCCACCCCGGCCCCCCGAGGTCAAACACAACTCTCATGTGGCCCTCAAGGAAATCAAGTTTGACATCCCTGGTATAGGTTATTATCCTCAGTTACAATATGCCCCAAGCGGCATTCCTTGCTCATGGTAAAGGTCAATTTTGGCTACAGTCAATTTTGGCTAGTGAGTCACCGGTACAACTGCAATCTAGACTTTCCCTAACCAAACTCCTGCTGTTTTACCCAAATTAAGAACGCTAATCTAGAGACAGAATTTTTTAATGCAACTTCCCCCAATAACCACTTCTCAATATACAGCATGCACGCTTCCTTCTAAACAGCAATCCCTAATGTACACACTTTGCACAATGCTTTTAGCTGAGAAATTCATCACCAAATTTGCATATTGCATTTGCAAAGCGTGTGAATTCTCTTAAAAATGCAGGGGGAAAATAAATTCTTCCCATTTGCAGCATGATGATTAATGTCTTGTCATTGTTGTTGCTGAAACTCTGTCAACTGAACATTTTAAAATGTATTATTATTATTATTATTATTATTATTATTATTATTATTATTATTATTATTATTATTATTATTATTATTATTATTATTATTATTATTATTATTATTATTATTATTATTATTATTATTCGCAGTCAGCCAGATGTTCAAACTGGGTTTGGCATTTTTGTTACCTATAGAGTCCTTACCAAGGACCTGGGATAGGCAAATCTGGATGTTTGATGCTGTTACGGATATCGTCGCAGGATTAAAGCAGTTCCAAGTAAAGCCGCCTTCTGCAATTGATTGATGGCAAATTTGTCAATGCCTGTGGTGTTCAAGTGGTGCTCCAGTTGTTTTGGGACTGCACCCAAGGTGCCTATTACTATTGGTACTACCCTTGCTTGCCTTTGCCATAGTCATTCTATTTCTATTTGTAGGTCTTTGCATTTTGTTATCTTTTACAGTTCTTTCACTTCTCTTCTGCTGTCTATTATTGTTGTTGTTGTTGTTATCTATTTTATTCATTAAACATGAAACTCAGTCAACTGAACATTTAAAAAAAGGTCACAAATACCACTGACTGGTGCTAATGATTGATACGGGTTGCTGCCAGCATCCTAGATATCAACCAAGTATCTTCTTAAAATATATAATGTTCCGAGTAGCGCAGTTTTTTGCAGTTCTGATGGTGTTATTGCAGGAAGCTGCAAATTATTATTATTATTATTATTATTATTATTATTATTATTATTATTATTATTATTATTATTATTATTATTATTATTATTATTATTATTATTATTATTATTATTATTATTATTATTATTATTATTATTATCTGAAACCCCTTGCCAGAACTTTTTCTGTGCATCCGCCTAGCTAGATATTTTGTCTCTCCCTTTAAGCAATGTCCATCTTCTGCCGTACAAACTGAAAGAGTGTTAAGCAAGCAACTAAGGAACTTTAGAGGACTTTAGAAGGCGGGTGAGACCACAGCTGCCTTTGATTTTAGTCCAGAGCTCACCCTTAGCCAATCCAGCTGTTCATTGTACTTGACATCACACAGAGGAAGTTGAAATTGTACCTCGGAAATCAGCCAGACTCAGATTCTAAACAAATGTGCAATACCAGATTTTCCCACGAGTGAAGCTGGGGAAGGAAGACACACATGCCTTCCCACTTTCTCAGGAGTCTGTCTCTGAAAGCACACCTTGCTTCAAAATCAGAAACATGCCTATTTTCACAATGCCTGGCAAGATCAGAGGCAGTACTGTTCTGCTTACGTTTGCTCAGAGTTAGTTAGCCTTATTGTTAGGGGGGGGGGGGAAATGTGTCTGCTTTGACATTGTTTTGAAATCAACATTCCATACAAGGGCAAAAAATTTTATTGGGGCACTTCAGGACAGTGTTCAATCAATCAATCAATCAATTAATCAATCAGAACAGAGCTGGAAGGGACCTTGGAGGTCTTCTAGTCCAGCCCCCTGCTCAAGCAGGAGACCCTATACCATTTCAGACAGGTGACTGTCCTGTCTCTTCTTAAAAACCTCCAGTGATGGAGTACCCACAACTTCTGAAGGCAAGCTGTTCCACTGGTTAATTGTCCTCACTGTTAGGAAGTTTCTCCTTAATTCCAGGTTGCTTCTCTCCTTGATTAGTTTCCATCCGTTGTTTCTTTTCCTGCCCTCAGGTGCTTTGGAAAATAAATTGATGCCTTCTTGTCCCAAAGGTGCTTTTTCAAGAAAAGGAAAAGAAAAAGGAAGAAAAAGAAGAAAAAGCAAAAAAAATTTGGGTCAAAATTAGAAAATTAATAGAGGAAATAATAACAATTTGTATTGATTGGAAACCAGAACTTTATTTATTAGGAATTATTACAGGTAATTATTCGAAAGAAATATATTACCTAATAGTACATATAGTAACAGCCGCCAGAATAGCGTACGCAGCAAAATGGAAACAAAACAACACACCAAATGACGAGGAAATCATTAAAAAAAATCTTGATTGCGCAGAGATGGACAAAACGACTAAAGAGCTACAGGACAAAGAAGAATCCGAATACGATTTAATCTGGAACAGACTGTATGAATGGTTAAAGAATAAGGATAATAAAGTATAAGAGGTGTAAATATTAATATATCAACAAGGAGCAGAAAGTAAATGTGTATATATAGAAGAGTAGAGAATAGAAACATTTATATGTATTAGATAGACATATAAATAGAATATACATGAATTTTGATGAACTGATCTTCAACTGTAACAATGATAGTAATATATGTTTGTATGTTGTGTGTGTCTTTAATGTAATAAAAAGAAGAAGAAAAAGAAAAAGAAAGTCCAGATGCCTTTTGAAAAAGCACCTATGGGACAACTGTGACCTGGATGACTGAGAATCTCCATAGACATTCAGACAGACAGATCAACAGAGTTAGAAGGGACCTTGCAGGTCATCTAGTCCAACCCCCTGCCAAGCAGGAGACCCTATATCTGCCTCTACCTAGGATCGAACTCACAACCTCCTGATTGTGAGGCAAGAGTTCTACCTCTAGATCACAGCAGCTGATCTCTTCTTTGTGGCAGCCCCTCAAATACTGGAATACTGCTTGCGTTGCCTTAATAAAACTCCAAATGCAGAATTTGGCCCCACATAAGTTTGGATTCTTAAGTAATTAATCACTTCCCTTCTTGGTCCGTGTTGCTACACTCTGCATGGCGAGAACTACTGAGATGCAAATGATCTCTAAGCTTTTCTTTCTCGGGAACAAGGGCACTTCTGCCCCTTTTATTGCTCACTTAAAGGTCATTCCAGTCACCAGGAACTCTGAGTGGCTCACCCTCCGTAAGCAGTCTGAAGATTAAAGCCTCAAACAATCCTGGAAGTAGCCATCGAAAGGCAGGATACAATCAGAAGACCATGTTGTTGTGGCCCGCCAGCCGCCAGCGAAGCTGGTGGCAGACTCGGACAATGAAGAGGTTGGGGAGGAACTTGGGCCAATCCTGGAGTCTGGGGAAGGCTCTGATGGATGCTCTGCATCCGGAAGCAGAGATAGAGCCAGGGCCGTCCGACATTTCCCAGCTGCCTTTGGAGTCGGAGATAAGTGGGGAGGAAGAATAGCTGGGGCCTGTTCCAGATGCATGCATGGGCAGAGCTGTTAGGAGAGGAGAACAACTGAGGACAAGGAGCCAACTTGGGAAAAAAGGCTCACATGGACGCTGAATGGCCCCTCCCTGGCTGGGGAATAAATAGGAGGAAAGGGGAGGGGTGGTTGCAGGAGACAACAGTTCGGATTTCTTTCGGAAGATTTGCTTATTGTGGTTCGTGCCTCAGAGACTGCTTGTCAGAACTTAATTTACAGCTTTGCAACTGGACCTGGCAAGTATCCCGAGGAACTGATAAGGTCTGTTACTGCAATTAACCCTTTGAAGCATTATTGCCTGACTTTTCAGTGTGAGAATCCCAGTAATTCACAGGAGCTAAATAAAGAGGTGGTTTTCGAAACAAGGAGTTTGTTTCTTGGTTCTGCTAAGGCTGGGTCAGAACACATGTTCCATTGGGAAATCACCTCATGAGCAAACCAAAATCCATATCAGCCCCCAAAGGTTCTCCAGAGAGCCAGGTCCTAAGAGTCTTCCAGAATTCTAGTAGGATGGAGTTTGCTCTAATCTCTGGGGAATGTGACTATCACATACAGGAGGACCTTGACTTACCATCAGTTCACTTAGTTAGCAACAGGGGTGGGTTCTGGATCCTTTTGCTGCTGGTTGACTCAGGGTCGTGCCATCAAAAAATAGCTTCTGCGCATGCACAGAAGCAAAAAATAGCTTCTGTGCATGTGCAGAAGCAAAATCCAAGATGGCGGTGCCCACGGAGACACCGACAGAACCGGCTCCGTGACATCATCGCCAAACTACTAACGGTTCTAAAGAACCGAATAGAACCGGTAGGAACCCACCTCTGGTTAGCAACCAGTTGAATTTACAACCGCCCTGAAAAAAGAAGAATTATGACTCACGTTTGAGTTTGACTGTTGGATCCGCAGTTATGTGGCCAAACTTCTGGCGCTGGGCAATACAGCTGCATTTACAGCTGTTTGCAGCGTCCCGACAGTCACATGACCGCATGTGAAAACTGGCGCTTCTGGGTTTTGGCCAAAGGGTACCCCTACAGAACCATTGATTTGCTTAACGATCAGGGCATTACAACTGCCGCTTTTGCAGAAAAGGTTGCAAAATCATGTGACTGACCTGTTTTATAACCATTACGACATATGACAATAATTGTCAGGCTCCATTACAGTTATATCTCAAGGACTATTTGTATGATTTCTCCCTCCCCCCACAGCAAGTGATATTACAGGCACTGTTCCCTCTAAGCTGCCCAGCCGCACAGCCACGCACGTAACGAGAGAACGCCGTACAGAAGTTTCTAACTTCCGTGCGGCATTTTCTAATGGAGGAGGCTGCACGCCTGGGTGACCGCGCACATGAAAAGAGAATGCCGCACTGCAGTTTCTAACTGCCGCGCGCTGTTTTCTGTTATTACAGGGAACATTGATTACAGGTAGTCCTCGACTTACAGCAGTTCATTTAGTGACCATTCAAAGTTATAACAGCACTGAAAGAAGTGACTTATGACCATTTTTCACAGTTACGACCTTTGCAGCATCCCCAGGGTCATGTGATCAAAATTCAGACGCATAGTAACTGGTTCATAGTTATGACTGTTGCTGTGACCCAGAGTCATGTGGTCCCCCTTTTGCGACCTTCTGACAAGCAAAGTCAATGCGGGAAGCCAGATTCCCTTAACAACCCGTGTGACTAATTTATCAACTGCAGTGATTCACTTAACAACTGTGGCAGGAAAGATCGTAAAATGGGGCAAAACTCACTTAGCAAATGTCTCACTTAACAACAGAAATGTTGGGCTTAATTATGGTTGTAAGTCAAGGACTACTTGTATTTTCCCAGTAGGTTTTGAGGAATGATCATCCATGTTCCGATAGAGTTCTGGTAGAGACCAACTTAGCTCTCTGACTCCCACAGTGCAACTGCAGGCGTGTTACTTTATTTGCTTATCAAGACATCCTGATCTTCTTCTTCCTCATGTCTGACTGGATGAGAGAGGGGGTGTTGATGAGTAATCTCAAAGCACTCCGTGAACCATCTTGGGTCATTTTCTCTCCCACTGAGAAATATCGCTTGAATAATATAAGCTGTCAACCAATTCCTTTGTTATCACGTCTTTAACAGAGATCATTATTTCAATGGAACCCCACCATGAACGTTGAAAGGGGATTTTGAGCAATCACAAATGTTATTACAGTATGACTCCTCTCTCAAGTCCAACCTATCAAAACAGCACCACAAAAAACATATTAGGAACATAAGTTAAAATATGGAAGAAAATGTTAAGTTAGTACCTGTCTACCCTAGACGAGGTCAAATCACCAGGACCAGATGGATTACACGCACCCCAAGGTTCTGAAGGAACTGGCACAACAGAACCACTGAACTATATCTTTCAAAGATCCTGGAGCACGGGGGAACTTCCAGAGGACTGGAAAAGAGCTGATGTAGTTCCCATCTTAAAAAAAGGGGGGGAAAATCGATCCAGGAAACTACAGACCTATCAGCCTGACCTCAATACCAGGGAAGATTCTGGAATAGATAATCAAGCAATAAATCAGCAAACACCTAGAAGCAAACAAAATAATAACCAAAAGCCAACCTGGGTTTGTCAAAAACAGATCATGCCAGACAAATCTTATTGCATTTTTTAACAAAGTGACAAAATTAGTGGACCAGAGGAATGCTGTCGATATAGTTTACTTGGACTTCAGTAAGGCATTTGATAAAGTAGACCATAACCTACTACTAGATAAAATAGAAAACTGTGAGTTAGACAGCATCACCACCAGATGGATTCGTAACTGGCTGACCAACCGCACTCAATGTGTAGTCCTCAATGGAATTGCATCTACATGGAGGGAAGTATGCAGTGGGGTACCCCAAGGCTCTGTTTTAGGCCCAGTACTGTTCAACATCTTCATTAATGATTTGGACGAGGGGGATAGATGGGGAACTCATCAAATTTGCAGACGACACCAAGCTAGCAGGAATAGCCAACACACTGGAAGATAGGCTTAAGATACAGAAGGATCTTGACAGACTTGAACATTGGGCGCTATCTTAACGAAATCAAATTCAATGGTGAAAAAAGTAAGGTTCTACATTTAGGCAAGAAAAACAAAACACACAGGTACAGTATATGTGGTACCTTGCTCAACAGTAGTAACTGTGAGAGGGATCTTGGAGTCCTAGTGGACAACCATTTAAATATGAGCCAGCAGTGTGCAGCAAGTGCCAAAAAATCCAACACAGTTCTAGGCTGCATAAACAGAGGGATATAATCAAGATCATGTGAAGTATTAATACCACTTTATAATGCCTTGGTAAGGCCACACTTGGAATACTGCATCGAGTTTTGGTCACCATGATGTAAAAAGGATGTTGAGACTCTAGAAAGAGTGCAGAGAAGAGCAACAAAAATGATTAGGGGTCTGGAGGCTAAAACATATGAAGAACGGTTGTAGGAACTGGGTATGTCTAGTTTAATGAAAAGAAGGACTAGGGGAGACATGATAGCAGTGTTCCAATATCTCAGTGGTTGCCACAAAGAAGAGGGAGTCAAGCTATTCTCCAAAGCACCTGAAGGTAGAACAAGAAGTAATGGGTGGAAACTAATCAAGGAGAGAAACAACTTAGAACTAAGGAGAAATTTCCTGACAGTTAGAACAATTTTAGTCAGTGGAACAGCTTGCCTCCAGAAGTTGTGAATGCTCCAACACTGGAAGTTTTTAAGAAGAGATAGGACAACCATTTGTCTGAAGTGGTATAGGGTTTCCTGCCTAAGCAGTGGGATGGACTAGAAGACCTCCAAGGTCCCTTCCAATTCTGTTATTATTTATAGGAATAGGAATATTCTTTATTAGCCAAGTCTGATTGGACACACAAGGAATTTGTCTCTGGTACATAAGCACTCAGTGTACATACAACAAAGTGGTAAGCCATCGATCATAAATCATCAGCTACAAACAACAAGTGATAAATGATAAGATACCATTGGAGAAGAGAGTAGGAAAGATGAGAAAATGAGCAGATGAGTAAGACGAGATAAAAAATATGAGAAAGATAAAAAGATGAGAAGTTGAGAAGGATAATAGCAACAAAGCCCTACTACAAGGGTGTTATACTACATGGGTATATTTGAACCCTTATTTGAACCCTATGACAATCATTAAGTGTTGTACCTCATGATTCTTGACAAATATATATTTTCTTTTATGTACACTGAGAGCATATGCACCAAAGACAAATTCCTTGGGTGTCCAATCACACTTGGCCAATAAAGAATTCTATTCTATTCTATTCTATTCTATTCTATTCTATTCTATTCTATTCTATTCTATTCTATTCTATTCTATTCTATTCTATTCTATTCTATTCTATATATACTACATACTACATGGGTATATATCATTCCGATAGCCCTACTTGAGATAGAACAGCTATTGAATCCAAACCAGAGGTGGGTTCCTGCCTGTTTTTGCCGGTACGGTTAATAGCTGTTGTTCGGCGCAGAGCCGAAGACACTGCTGCCATTCGCGGCGTGGGAGCTTTCCCCAGGCGCTTTCCCCGCCCGCATGGACGCCTCCAATTGCGTTCTTTTGCCCTCTGCGCATGCAGAACGCTTTGCGCATGCGCAGAGGGCAAAAGAACGCAATTGGCGGCGTCCATGCGGGTGGCGGCAGCGCCCGGGGAAAGCCCCCGCGCCGCGAACAGCAGCAGCGTCTTCGGCTCTGCGCCGAACAACAGCTATTAACCATACCGGCAGGAACCCACCTCTGATCCAAACCTACTCAAAGGTTAAAGGAAAAGAATAGAATAGAATAGAATAACAGAGTTGGAAGGGACCTTGGAGGTCTTGAAGAGCAGGCAGTAATTTTGCAAGAAAATCCATTCATGCAAAATAGATTGGGAACCCTTGTTTTATATTTGAACTTGGAGACCACGTGCTACCTACATTTTCCTAGGAAATTCTGCAAAGCAGTTTGCTATATGACTCCAATAATGACAAGGTCAACTATATACCGGTAGATCTTTTCTGGCTGAATTAGGAACAGCTATCTACAAACTAGAGTGGACTTTCTCACCATCTCCTGTTTTTCATTGGGATTTTTGCATATCTTGTTTGCATATCGTTTGCTTGTGAAGCAAGTGCTGTTGTCAGAAAGGTATAGTACTGGGGCTCTCAAGAGCCAAGAAAATCCTTCTTGTTTCCAGAATGTTGATGACAAGTCTGGGAAAATTTATAAAACCTGAATCATATTTCTTCAACCATGTTACACTTCTGTCTTTGTGGTTCATTATGTCATCCTTGTCTGGGAGAATTCTTAATTCAAGTGCACAGTATTCTCCCATTTCACAATGCCCTATTCACTGTCTGTTATGCAAAGAGACTACCGGTATGTGGTGTTAGTCCACTGATTCTCAACCATGGTGACTTTGAGATGTCTGGATTCAACTCCCAGAATTCCTCAGCCAGCATGCTGGACTGGGGAATTCTGGAAGTTGAAGTCTAGACATCTTAAAATGGTCAAAGTTGAGAAACATTGGTGTAGTCATTGTGGTAGACTCTCTGTCAAGTCTACCCTCAGCCATAGAGATTTAATGACTTCAGTCTCTTTCACCCTAACCAGTGGTGGGTTCCTACCGGTGCGGTCCACTCTATAACACCGGTAGCGACCGGTTGGTGACATCACGGATGTTGGAACTGGTCATAAATGTGTATGTGTGCGCGTGTCCGTACATGTGTGCCTGCATAAGGCTGTCAAAACTCAAAAAACAGGTCAAGTAGCTCTGAGGAGGTCAGTCATAAATTTGAACACTTGCTAAGCAACCAGCCATTAAGCGAGGACCACTTGTATTTGGTTTGCCTTAAGGGTTCAGAGCTGTATGGAATCTGGTTTCTTTTAATCCTTTGGGGGATTGTAAGAGGTCCGGATGCAGGAATCCTCATAGGAGGAACTAGGATCGTGACCACTTAGCCACACCCGCCCAGTCACATGACTATGAAGCCATGCCCGCCCAGTCACATGACCGTCAAGCCACTCCCACCCGGTCACATGACCATCAAGCCATGCCCACAAAACTAAGCAATGCCCACAAAACTAAGTCACGCCCACAAAATTAAGCCAAACCCACAGAGTGGTAGTAAAAATTTAGGAACCCACCCCTGACCCTAACCATTTTCAGGTGGGTTTTTTTAAAATGTGTATGTGGGGGAAAATAATCATAAAATTGGAAGGAATCTTGGTGGGTGGTCTTCTAATTCAACCCCATGCACAGGGCAAGAATCTTCATAACATCCCTAGACAAATTCAGGTGCAGCCATTGCTTGAAACCCACCGGTAGTAGATATAATTCGAAGAGACAGGCTCTCCCCCTGCTTAATAGTATTCATAGTCAAGAAATTCTTCCATATTTGAGTTTAGATTTTTCTGTGAAGATCTAAACAGTGATCTTCTGTGAAAGATCTGAACTCCTAAACTGGTTTTGCTCCTACCTTCAGGAGTAATGGAAAATAAATCTATACCTTCTTCCTTGTGACAATCTTTCAAATGAATTAAACAATTAAACAATCAGTGGAACAACTTGACTCCAGAAGATGTAAATGCTCCAACACTGGAAGTTTTTAAGAAGAGATTGGATAAACATTTGTCTGAAATGGTATAGGGTTTAGATTTAGATTTATTATTAGAATTGGAAGGGATCTTGTAGGTCATCTAGTCCAACCCCCTGCTCAAGCAGGAGTTCCTACACCATTTGAGACAGATGGCAGTCCAGTCTCCCCTTGAAGGTCGCAAGTGTTGGGGCTCTCACAACCTCCGCTGGTAAGCTGTTCCACTGGTTGATCGCTCTCACCGTCAGAAAGTTTCTCCTCATTTCCAGGTTGAATCTCTCCTTGGTCAGCTTCCTGAATCTCTCCTTGGTCAGCTTTCAGCTTCCTTGGTCAGTTTCCTTCAGGGTTTCCTGCCTAAGCAGGGGGTTGGACTAGAAGACCTCCAAGGTCCCTTCCAACTCTGCTATTCTATTCTATTCTATTCTATTCTATTCTATTCTATTCTATTCTATTCCATTCCATTCCATTCCATTCCATTCCATTCCATTCCATTCCATTCCATTCCATTCCATATATTGAGAGACCAACTCTGCCTAAAGCCTTCTCTTCTTTCATACATTTCCTTTCATTCTTAGCATTTACAAAGAGGAGGGAAAAGTTAAGTCTTGAGCTCCTCCAGGAAAAACTGGACCTACAGTAAATCTGACAGCGTCAACAAACATACGAGGTGGCTCCAACCAACTGAATTGGCTCCAAGTTTTTGCAAGATGCAACAGATACTGTTATGGATATTAAACATGAACCTTAATAAACTGGTAGCCTCCTGACTAGAATTCCCCTTAATTTTACCAAAGCATTCAGCAAAGTCATCCGTGAGGACTAATACGGGAGATGTCAAAATGTGAGCTGGGTTATGCCATCATAGATGAATCAAGCGTGAAACATCCTCTCCTCAGTGGTTCAGCCTAAACCTGGAAGGAAGTTCAGTGGCATATCAAATAGCTCTGGCTAATTTCTGTGGCGTTCAATGTATTCGTAAATTATGTCATGGGTTAGAAAATACGATTATAGGTATTCCTTGACTTACAACCATTCATCCAGTGACCATTCAAAGTCACAATGACATTGAAGGAAGTGACTTATGACTGGTCTTCACACTTACGACCATTGCAGCATCTCCATGGTCATGTGATCAAAATTTGGGCGCTTGGCGCCTGGCATGTATTTATGATGATTGCAGCATTCGAGGGTCATGTGATCAGCGTCATTGCTGTGAGCCGTGGTGGCGCAGTGGTTAGAATGCAGTATTGCAGGCTGACTCTGCTGACTGCCGATTGCCAGAAGTTCGGCAGTTCGATCCTGACTGGCTCACGGTTGACTCAGCCTTCCATCCTTCCAAGGTCGGTAAATTGAGGACCCAGATTGTTGGGGGGGCCAATAGGCTGACTCTGTTTAGAAAGGCACTGTGAAGCGGTATATAAATCTAAGTGCTATTACTATTTCTAACCTTCCCAGCTGGCTTCTGACACGCAAAGTCAACGGGGGGGGGGGGGGGAGCCAGATTGATTTAATAACTGCATGAGTCACTTAACAACTACAGAGATTCACTTAACAATGGTGGCAAAAAAAAATCATAAAATGGGACACAGTTCACTTAAACAACATGTCTTGCTTAGCAATAATTATTTTGGATTCAGTTATAGTTGTAAGTCAGGGGACTACCTGTATCAGATTTGCAAATGACAAAAAGCCAGGAGGAATTGCAAATAATCTAATTGGACAGCAGCCAATTTCAAAAGGAGTCTTGGTAAAAGTTGAAACAATGAGCGGGAACCAGCATGATAAATTAGCAAAGCTGAATTTAACTCGTATAGTTGAATGAGAGAAATAAAAAACATAGGTATAGGATGGGGTGAGGGTGGGAAATCATACAGGGAAACATGACATTTAAAATGGTTTTAGATGTCTTAGTAGATGAGCCGAGATGAGCCAAACAGGTATTTACCCAACTGCAAAACAACACTTTAACTTCACCCGATAAAATAATTTTCTCACAGAAGAGTAATGTAGAAGATGACCAGGCTGAGCACTGGGAAGGAGGAGTCAAACGCATCATCAGTCAAGAGTTCCTTCGGGTCCACAAGATATCTAAATCTAGCCCGTGAATTCCTTATCTACCACCAAATTGCTTTGACCATTAGTAGTTCAGATTCTTGTGGAGAGCTTAAGCTTACAGTAAATCTTTATGCCCATTTGAACTGCCTGGCTCTCCTGATTCCCCTGGAGCTTGAGATGCAGTGGGGTTGGGTACAGGTAGCCCTTAACTTACCACCAATCTTTCCATTACTAAGCAAGACAGTTATTGAGTCATGCCCCATTTTACAACCCTTTTGCCATAGCTGTTAAGCGAATCACTGAAGCTGTTAAGTGAATCATGCAGCTGTTAAGCAAATCTGGCTTCCCCCATTGACTTTACTTGTCAGAAGCTCCCTAAGACGTTTGCAAACGACAAACCCCTGGGCTCTGGGATGATGCAACTATTATCAATGTTATAAATTTGTTTGCCAAGCATACAAAATTGTGGGGATGCTGCAATGGTCGTAAGTGTGAAAACTGGTCATCGGTCACTTTTTTCACTGCTGTTGTAACTTTGAACAGTCATTAAACGAATGGTTGTAAGTTGAAAACTGCCCATAATTCCTTGTAGCTGTCCCTTGTGTAGGGTGCCCATCAAATTATAGCTCCTGGTTTGAAATGATCAAATGGCTTCACACTTCACCTTCATGATACTTAAATTAATCAGCTAAATGCAATGCCAAAGGTCAATGTAGTTGGGATTTCCCTCCACACAAACTGCTTTATTGAGCCAGTTTAGACTTTAGAAGACTTTAGACTAACTTTATTGTCACTTTAAATGTACACTAATCGGCATACATTAAAATGAAATTTTGTTGCATACAGCGCTCAAAGGGTCACCACCAAGGGTGGGTTCCTACCGGTGCGGTCCGGTGCATGCATTCCTTTAGCAGCCCGCTGGTGATGTAATTTAGGCGCGACGGCTCCGGTACCGTCTGTGCCGGTCTGTGCGCACCGCCATCTTTTTTTTGTAATTTTCGGCGATTTTTTCTGTGTTTCGGCTTGAAATGTTCTTCTGAGCATGCGCGGAAGTAGAATCGTGCAACGGGATGACTTGAAATGTCCTTCTGCACATATCTGGAAGTAGAATCGCGCAATGGGACGATGCGCACCGGTAGCGAAAGGTAAGTGGAACCCGCCCCTGGTCACCACCCCTAATATACACTACATAAATATGACAAAATAAATACATACGTACATACACATACATACATACATACATACATACATACATACATACATACATACATACAAAATTATTCATATACCCACATATATTATATGACACAGTGAAACAACAGTCTAGTTCGGATATATACATGTACATGGCGAGAAAAACAAATCTTGTGAGTTTACCAGACGGCATAGGGAACAAAGCTGTTACAGAATCTGGTAGTCCTGCTAGAAACACTTCAAAACCTCCTCCCAGAGGGGAGCAACAGAAACAGACCGTGAAGAGGGTGTGTGGGGTCTCTAACAATGCTTTGAGCTCTAAACACATAGCGCTTATTAGTAGCATCCTGAATAACGAGAAGCGAGCATCTATGATCTTCTCGGCTGTCCTTACCACTCTCTGTATGGACTTTCTATCTGAGGCCCTGCTGCCACCAACCCAGACAGTGAGGCAGTTTGTTAAAATGTTCTCAATCGTGCCTCTGTGGCCAGGATAGAAGGAGAAAGATGCGCTCTCCTCAACCGACGCAGGAAATGCAGACTCTGGTTTGCACACTTCACTAAGGATGACGTGTGGAGAGACCAGTTCAGATTGTTAGTTATCTGCACCCTCAGATACTTAGTACTGTTGACCACCTCTATAGCTGCATCCTTGATACTGAGTGGAGTATGACCATGCCGCCCTGAGTCCTTCGGGAATTGGGCGGCATATAAGAATAACAAAATAAATAAATAAATAAATAAATAAATGCCGGCTCTTTCTAAAATCTACGATGATCTCCTTTGTTTTATTAAGATTTAGAACCAGGCTACTTTTTATTGTACCAGCCAATCAGAGCCTTCACCTCTTCCCTATAAGCATCTTCATTGTCATCCCGAATAAGACCCACCACTGCCATGTCATTCGCATACTTCACAATATGATTCATCAAGGTGAACAGTAGTGGACTAAAGAGACAGCCCTGTGGGGAACTCGTACTCAAGGAGATGGCATTGGAAACTTTTCTTCCAATTTGCACAAACTGGGGCCTGTCAATGAGGAAATCGAGTATCCAATTACATATAAGTTTGTGTGAAGGGATTTGTGAGGGAAATGTCAGAATTTTTTTCCCCTCAGAATTTTTTCCCCTGACATCTCCCCCGCAATCCCGCCTTCTGAGAGACTTATAAGTGCTTGGCCACGATTGTATACATGAATCCGGAAGGCGAAATGGCTTTGCTAAAAGCTTTCCTGGAATTTCAGCTCTTGGTTAGAAGCGACATTAAAGAGATATGCTCTCCCATCATGTTTTCTTGTTCTTGAAAGGATGAGTCCAGACAGCAGTTTCCTTCCTTCCAGGAGGCCCCATGAGCGATCAATATCATTTCTCGGAGGGTTGTGAAATGGAGGAATTACTTCAGGCTTGCAATCAGAGAATTTTTTTTTTAGATTCCAGAGATACTAAAACTTGCCACAGTCCTAGAGAATGTCAGCTATTTGACAGTTTCCGCCACCATCCTGTTCTGCCCCAGCTAAGAACGTAGCTGCTGGCGGGCCACAACACACCCCTAGTAATCCCTCCTCCCCGCCCCCTTTGAATCCTAACCAGATTCAGAGTGGACAATTGATCTTTCGCATCCAATCATCTCCTCTATGGTTTTCTGAACTCTGCTGAACTCTGTAAACCGCTTAGAGAGGGCTGTAAAGCACTATGAAGCGGTATATAAGTCTAAGTGTTATTGCTATTGCTATTCTCCAGATGTCTGTGGAGTTTCTCAGTCATCCAGGCCATGGTTGTCCCAAAAAGGGGGCTTTTTCAAAAGGCGACTGGACTTTCTTGTTTTTCTAGAAGATGTTTTGCTTCTCATCCAAGAAGCTTCTTCGGTTCTGACAGAATGGTGGTGAATGGAAGGATTTATATTCCTTGCAGTCATGTGGTCATTAGCCCTTTTTCTGAGAGTTGTTGAGGTCAGTTGGTGGTTTACCTGTGCCCTCAGCATCACCTGAATTCAGATGTTTTTTCTCCAGATGTTCTGAGCCAGTGTTTCTTCAATCTTGGCAACTTGAAGATGCGGGAACTTCAACTCCCAGAATTCTGGAGGTTGATGTTATGTATTGAATATATATAGTTGTGTTAAGCCCTACTAAAGTGAAACTAACCTCTAGCTGACCCTAACTGTTAACTCCAACTGTTTTGGAGGGAAATTTAGAACATTCATATTTGGGCGGGCTTTCTCAAGTATTATGATTGTTTAAAGCCCTGTGGGCCCAGAGTATAAATTACAAGGAATTGCCTACAGTTTCTCAGTTCCAGTTTTGAGTCAATAAATGCTGTTGTAGCTATGCTGGTCTGCTTCTTGCCTGCTGAAACCCACTACACAATAGTTGAGGTCCACACACCTTCAAGTTCCCAAGGTTGAGAAACAATGTTCTGGACACGTCTCCTGTCAATCTGCTCACTATGTATGTGTGAGTGAGTGGAGGAGGACAACTTTCTTGGCCAACCCCAACAAAAGATCATCATGAGAAGAAGTTGCCACCAATTAAGTTGAACCTCTTGATCTCTCTCCAGCAGAAGAATTCTTCGGCTTTCAACCTATCCAGGACATTTCCCTTTGGCTCACATCCAGTAGAAGGATGGGCTTAATCATCCTGTCCAAAGGATGGCAAAACTGACTACTCTGATTAAAGAAAATAACACAAGTACTTTTGTTTCCACATGGAAACTGCTTCCGAATTCCGTGCTTGATGTGGAAAACAATTAAACTCTGACTTTGGGTTTCACAGATTAGATTGATGGATCTTTATAGAAATGACTTGTTTATATTATTATGGAAAAACAAAAAGTTGTGACTTGAAGTTTTATTTTACTGCAACAGAGAGAGTCGGAAGTCAATGCTTCGTTTTCTTTTCTTTTTCCTACCCTTCCCACTTCCCTTTCCTCTTTCCCCTCCTTCCTTAATGTTCCTCTATTTACTTTTATATTTTGTATTTTACAATACTTAATTTAATAAAGAAAAACCAGCAGGGGCTAACGGAAGCTTAGTAAGTAAACAAATCTTTAAAAGTTCCGGAGATCGTGATGTCTGTCGTTTCTTCTATAACTACACCTGGAACTCGCATTTTTAGGATGTGTGGAAAATCAGAATAGATGTGCACATGCTTAAAAGTGAAAATTGAATTAATGCCTGCTTCTCCTTATTTGATCTCCTTGGTCTCTGAGTTTTGCAACAGGGAGTTGGAGGACAATATGAAAAAATAGAATTTCTCTACGGCTGCTAACAACAATTCAAGCTGCTGGTAAGGAGTAGTTTAAGAAATGAGGGGGCTCAATGCAACACCATGTTTGGACCAACCCCCTGAATAAGGAAATATTTAAATCTGCTAAATACCAAGTGTTTCTTTAAATGTGCTGCATGGAAAATTTTAAGAGGAGCAGCACGGCTTAGAAAGAGGGAACCACTGACTTACTATATATGGTAAAAAAAATGCTAAGTTATAAAAATAGTAGTACACACCAGCATGCAAAAGTATATAAAAACATCCCAAACTCTTTGATGTAAAGAGTTCTAATTTGGAACCATGCCCACTCAACTGATTATAATAAAACTCCATTGCCAAAGAGAAATCCAGAGCAATTTTCCATCCAACTCCAGAATAACATTGTAGATCGATTCCAGCAAAATGAAACCCACTGAACCCGAAGGAAATATTTCACCTCCATCTACATACGGTCCTCGTCTTATAACCATAATGGAGCCTGTGCATGACAGTTGTAAAATGGGTCACTCACATGACTGACACAATTTTATGAGGTTTTTTGTGGCAGTTATTAAGCAACAGCCACGATTGTTAAGCAATCGCTGCAGTTAAGCAAACCAATGGTTCGCTACGGGCCAGTTTTTCCGGGTTTTGGCAAAAATAGAATAGAATAGAATAGAATAGAATAGAATAGAATAGAATAGAATAGAATAGAATAGAATAGAATAGAATACTTTATTGGCCAAGTGTGATTGGACACACAAGGAATTTGTCTTTGGTGCATATGCTCTCAGTGTACATAAAAGAAAAGATACATTTGTCAAGAATCATGAGGTACAACACTTAATGATTGTCATAGGGTACAAATAAGCAATCAGGAAACAATATTAATATAAATCGTAAGGATACAAGCAACAAGTTACAGTCATACAGTCATAAGCGGGAGGAGATGAGTGATAGGAACGATGAGAAGACTAATAATAATAGTAATGCAGCCTTAGTGAATAGTTTGACAGTGGTGAGGGAATTATTTGTTCAGCAGAGTGATGGCATTCGGGAAAAAACTGTTCTTGTGTCTAGTTGTCTTGGTGTGCAGTGCTCTATAGCGTCGTTTTGAGGGTAGGAGTTGAAACAATTTATGTCCAGGATGTGAGGGGTCAGTAAATATTTTCACAGCCCTCTTTTTGACTCCTGCATTATGCAGGTCCACAATGGAAGGCAGGTTGGCAGTAATTGTTTTTTCTGCAGTTCTAATTATCCTCTGAAGTCTCTGTCTGTCTTGTTGGGTTGCAGAACCAAACCAGAGAGTTATAGAGGTGCAGATGACAGACTCAATAATTCCTCTGTAGAACTGTATCAGCAGCTCCTTGGGCAGTTTGAGCTTCCTGAGTTGGCGCAGAAAGAACATTCTTTGTTGTGCTTTTTTGATGACGTTTTTGATGTTAGGTGTCCATTTTAGATCTTGAGATATGACAGAACCTAGAAATTTGAAGGTCTCTACTGTTGATACTGTGTTGTCTAGTATTGTAATAGGTGGTAGAATGAGAGGGTTTCTCCTAAAGTCTACCACCATTTCTACGGTTTTGAGTGTGTTCAGTTCTAGATTGTTCCGGTCGCACCAGGAGGCTAGCTGTTCAACTTCCCGTCTGTATGTGGTTTCATTGTTGTCTCAGATGAGACCAATCACTGTTGTATCATCTGCAAACTTCAGTAGTTTAACAGATGGATCGTTTGAGATGCAGTCATTGGTATATAGAGAGAAGTGGTGAGAGCACACAGCATTGGGGGGGTGGGCTGTGCTAATTGTACAGGTATCCGATGTGATTTTGCCTAGCTTCACCTGCTGCTTCCTGTCTGTTAGGAAGCTTGTGATCCACTTACAAGTGTGTTCAGGTACCGCTAGCTGATTTAGTTTAGTTAGAAGAATGTCCGGTATGATGGTATTGAATGCTCAACTAAAGTCTACAAAGAGGACCCTTGCGTAGGTCTTTGGAGATTCAAGATATTGTAGGATGTAGTGCAGAGCCATATTAACAGCATCATCTGTCGATCTATTTGCTCGGTATGCAAATTGCAGGGGGTCTAACAGCGGATCCGTGATGGTTTTCAAGTGGGACATCACTAGCCTTTTAAAAGTTTTCATAACTACAGATGTTAGAGCAACTGGTCTGTAGTCATTCAGTTCCTTGATGGAGGGCTTATTCGGCACTGGGATGATTTGAAACAAGAAGGAACATGGCATATCTCTAGTGATTTGTTGAAGATTTGGGTGAAGATGGGGGCCAGTTGGTTAGCACAGACTTTTAAGCAAGAAGGAGTTATCTTGTCTGGGCCTGGTGCTTTTCCTGACTTCTGTCTGTGAAATAGATCTTGCACTTCCTTTTCTGTGATCACCAGGGGTTGTGAACCCAATGGGATGGGGTCAGTTGCAGGAGGTTTGGCTGTTGTTGGTATGTCTGGGATGGAGGTTGTGGAGATAGGTGGCTGTAGTTTCCTTTCAAACCTGCAATAGAACACGTTCAGGTCATCTGCCAGTTGCTGATTTCCTTCAGCTTGGGATGGAGGTTTGCTGTAACCAGTGATGTTTTTAAGAGTTTTCCACATGTTTGCTGGTTCATTTGTTGAGAACTGATTCCTTAGCTTTTCAGAGTAGCTTCTTTTGCTGCTCTAATCTCCCTTGTTAATATATTTGTGGCCTGATTGTACAGCAGTCTATCACTGCTATGAAAAACATGGTAAAGTGTACAGTCATGTAACTATGGCAGGGTGAAGGCAGCAGAACTGGGTCATAAATACTGCCAGGGAGGTCCATTATAATTTCAACCGGTCAATTAAGTGATTGGCTGTAAATTGAGGACTACCTGTTGATTCTCGAAGAAGCACAGTGGATATCAATGTCCCCATGCAGGAAAATATTGCTTTAGGGAATAACCCCAGTAGCCTGAAAAACCTGTTGGTTAATGTCCGGCAGTCTCAGCCTATGGATCAACATCTGAACATCTCCAAACACACATAACAATTGTAGGCAACTGTTGGTTTCTTTCCATTGGGAGCAATATCTCTCCAATGGTCAGACTAATAATTTCCCAACCAGCTGCCAAGTGGTTGTGGGGGAGGCTGGGTGGTTAACCCTTATGGATTTCAAACCAAGCTGGAGCTGATGGACAGGAGGCACAGAACAAGGATTTTGTTTCACATGCTCTGGAAGGTTGAAGTTAATACTCTATAAAGCCTTAGTTAGACCACACCTAGAGTACTGCATCCAGTTTTGGTCACTACACTATAAAAAAGATGTCGAGACTCTAAAAAGAGTGCAGAGAAGAGCAACAAAGATGATTAGGGAAGCTAAAACATATGAAGAATGGTTGCAAGAACTGGGCATGGCTAGTCTAGTGAAGAGAAGGACCAGGGGTTACATTATAGCAGTATTCCAAAATTTGAAGGGCAGCCACAGAGAGGAGGGGGTCAATTCAGCCGGTTCGGACCGGTTTGGGCGAACCGGTAGTGGCAACCTGCGGGTCTATGCTGTCCTATTTAGGCATGTTTTGAAGCCACACGCATGCGTGCAAGCCACGCACGCAAGCAAAGTGCATGTGCAGAAGGCCGTGCACATGCGCGGAAGGCGCGCACACGACTGGAGGGAACTAGTAGGGAAGGTAAGTGAATTACCACCTCTGGGGTCAACCTATTTTCCAAAGCACCTGAAGGCCAGACAAGGCACAATGGATGGAAACTGACCAAGGAGAGATTCAACCTAGAAATAAGGAGAAACTTTCTGATAGCGAGAACAATCAACCAATGGTAGAGCTTTGCCTTCAGAAGTTGTGGGAGTTTCATCACTGGAAGCTTTCAAGAAGAGGCTACACAGCCACTTGTCAGAAATGGATAGGGTCTCCTGCTTGAGCAGGGGGCTGGACTAGAATCACTAGATCAGTGTTTCCCAACCTTGGCAACTTGAAGATATCTGGACTTCAACTCCCAGAATTCCCCAGCCAGCATTTGCTGGCTGGGGAATTCTGGGAGTTGAAGTCCAGATATCTTCAAGTTGCCAAGGTTGGGAAACACTGCACTAGATGATCTACAAAGTTATTCTATTATTATTATTATCTATAAAACACCGATTCCTTTTCTGTTGCTTGGGATATCTGTTTTATAATTCTCCCCGCCTCAAAAGCAAATAACCAAGTCTGTTTGGATTTAATGACTGGAACTGTGCCGCTTGGAATCTCCCAATTTGCAAGAAGATTCTTAAGAAGTTGGGAGGTGATTTCCATTGCTTTTTTTTTTATTTTTAGCGTGACCTCCTCTCAAAGGTTTCCTTCCTTGGACCTGCAGCAGAAGTGTTACTCTGTGTGTTCCTTGTGCTGCCCTGACAATGTCTGTTGTGGACGCAGCTTGACATCTTCTTCATGCAAAGCTAGAACGTGGATGAAAAGGGATTTTTCTACCACTCCTACAAACAGGAGAAAGTTTGTAGTGGTGACAATTGACATTCTTTTTTTCATCTAACACCTTTGAGATCAAAAATGTTCCAAACAAACTCTCATCTGACCAAAAGGCGTGGATTTCCCCCTCCCCCTGAAGCCTTGAAGTTCCTACTGCTTATTATTTCTGCAATTAATCCGAAGTGAATTCTGATTCTGGTTTCATCAAGACCAACTTGTTTTCCTGTGAATCTACTCTTATTGCTGTATACTTTTTCAAATCCTCCATTGATATGACAACAAAGTGCTGCATTCCAAGAGCTTTTTTTCTAAAGTGCAGGTAGTCCTCGACTTACAACAGTTTGCTTAGTGACAGGGGTGGGTTCCTCCCGGTTCGGACCAGATTGCCCAAACCGTTAGCGACCCGCTGGTGATGTAATTTTGGCATCACGGATCCGGTTCTGTCTTTGCCAGTCCGTGCTCGCCGCCATCTTTTTTTCTGAATTTTCGGCCGATTTTTCTGTGTTTTTATGTCTTCACAGCATTCTGTGCTTTGAAAAAAGCCCTCCCGCCCGACCCCAGGTTAATACTGACCTTTATTTCTTCGCCCGAAGTACAGCTGATGAGCTCCTCAGCTGTGTTTCGGGCTGAATCCACCTTCTGAGAATGCGCGGAAGTTAAATCGTGTGAGGGGATGTGCGCGCGTACGTGAGCGGAGTGAGCTTATGCGTGTGAAACGTCGTGATGCGAACCGGTGGCGAAGGTAAGTGAAAACCACCCCTACTTAGTGACCATTCAAAGTCAACAATGGCACTGAAAAAAGTGACTTATGACCATTTTCATACTTAATGACCATTGTAACATCCTCGTGGTCATGTGAGCAAAATTCGGACACTTGGCAATTGGCTCACATTTAGGACAGTGTTGTGCCTTGGCCGCGTCCGGCGCCGAGTCTGGAGGATCCGGAGGACGCGGAGCCGCTCATGGTGCAGCAGTAGCAGCCTATGTGCCTGGCACCAGAGACGGCTGGTGATGAGGACTCGGTGCCAGAGCAGGACGATCTCCCAGGACCTTCTGCACCTGCGCAGCAGAGTTCTTCATCAGGAGATGAAGAACTCATGCTGAATGCCAGAGCACGCAGAGCAGCCAGAAGACAGGACTGGCTGAGTAAGCGTCGGTCCAATAGGAGGAAGCAGTGAGGGCTAATTGGGCCACACCCTTCAGTGGCTATATTAGGCCATGGTAATTAGTGCTCATTGCTGAGAACAACAATTCACTGACCGCAGCATATCCAGAGTTTCGTTTCTACGTCTGTTTGGGAATCTTATCACCAGCTTCTGCCAGCTTTATTCCGGGAAGCCAGCCAAGTTGTTCAGATAAGAATTAATGAGTCTTGCTTTGAACTTTTGTCTGTGTGCTATTTAACCCTCACGTAACCCAAAGAACCTTATTCCTGAAGACTTTCCGTTTGTGTTGTTTTGGACTTCTAAACCCTCTGAGTTTTACTAAGAAACTTTATTAGTAAAAGGAACCTTTTTGTTTGCCTCCCAACGACTGTGTGTGTGTGTTTCTGGGGGGTTGCGGTGCTGGGTCACAACAGTTTGTTCTCAGCCCAAACTGACCACACACAAGCCCAGATTGCATCATGGAGCAGCTTCAGGACGAGAATGCTCAACTTCGGCAGCAGCTGGCAATCATGAACGCTCAGTTAATAAGGCAGCAAAATCAGTTGGCAGCTGCTCCTGCGTTGGCCCCAGCCCAACGGACACGCTGCCCGATAGCCATGCCGGATAAATTCCATGGTGACGAGGCTATGTTCCCGGCGTTCCTGGGCCAGTGCCAGTTGTTCATGTCTCTGAGGCCAGAGGATTTCCCCCACGACCGGGACAAGGTGGGGTTTGTAATTAGCCTGCTGTCTGGAAATGCAGCACGTTGGGCCACCCCTCTACTGGTCCAGAACAGTCCCCTCCTCCAGGACTTTGGGCGTTTCTGCACTCATTTGGAGGAGATGTTCGCGGATCCAATTAAGGCCCAGACAGCGTGCAGGCAATTAAGGCAGCTGAGGCAAGGCCGGAGACCACTCAGGGAATACATCAGTGAGTTCCGTCTCCTCAGCCAAGACTCGGCCTGGAATGAGGCAGCGTTGTTGGATGCCTTCCAGGAGGGCTTGGCAGACAGCATCCAGGATGAGCTGGCACGCGTGGACATTCCTGCAACCACCCAAGAACTGGTGCGGCTCTGCTTGAAAATTGATGCCCGGTTGCAAGCGAGGAACGCACGCCGTGCTGCTCCGGCGCCTCTCGCGCCACCTGACGTCCCCGCTGTTCTGGCTCCACGTCGCGCTGCTCAGGCACCTCCTGTTCCCCGTGGACTTCCGTCGGCCCCGGCTCCCCGTGACGAGCCTATGGACCTTGGCGCTGTTCGGCCCCGCTTGACCGGCGCGGAAAAGGACAGACGCAGGGCAGGGGGGTTGTGTTTGTATTGCGGCGACCCGGGCCATTTCGCTCGCTCGTGCCCTAGGAAGGGTCGGGGGCCCACCGCTTCTGGTCCTGCTCCACCGTCCCAGCCATCGCCGTCGGGAAACGGCCAGCGCCCGGCCTAGCGGAGACGCTGGGTCGGGCATGCACACCGAAGGACTCCGGCTCAGCTGACGTGGATCCCGGTCCTCCGCGGCATCTGCTCTTGGACACCAAGGTCTTTATTGACCACCGGGACCGCGGCATCTCCGCACACACTTTGGTGGACTCCGGGGCAACCACCAATTTCATTGACGAGGCGTTCGCCCAGCATCTTGCCGTTCCCCTGTGCCCCGTGGACCCGCCGATGAGGGTGGAAACAATCGATGGCCGGGTGTTGCTGTCCGGTCCGATTAAGGCCATCACGCAGCCGGTGCGCCTTTGCATTGGACGGCACGAGGAGGCCATCCAGTTTTACGTGACGTCGGGACTCCATTTCCCTTTGGTTCTCGGACTGGCGTGGCTGCGCACCCACGACCCTCAGGTTGTATGGTCCCAGAACTTCATTGCCTTCCCGAGTCTCCAGTGTGTGGACCATACGCGCCAGGTTTGTGCGGGCGCGGTACCTGACCCTCCGGACATTTCACTCCCAGCTGAGTTTGCAGACTTCGCTGATGTGTTTAGCGAAAAGGAGGCGGACCAGTTGCCCCCGCACCGGCCCTACGATTGCCCTGTGGATCTGATTCCCAACGCTCCGCTCCCTGTGGGCCGCCTCTATTCCATGTCAGAACCCGAACTGGCCGCACTGCGGGACTTTATCGATAAAAACCTGGCCAGGGGTTTCATCCGACCCTCCTCATCGCCCTTGTCTGCCCCCGTCCTCTTCGTCAAGAAGAAAACCAGGGACTTGCGCCTGTGCTGCGATTATCGCAAGTTGAATGCCATCACAGTGCGTAACCGGTACCCGTTGCCCCTCATCCCGGAGTTGATGGAACGCCTCCGCTCGGCGACCATCTTCACCACATTGGACTTACGTGGCGCTTACAATTTGGTGCGTGTTCGTGAGGGGGACGAGTGGAAGACGGCGTTCGGAACCCGCTACGGTCATTTTGAGTATACGGTCATGCCGTTCGGCTTGACCAATGCTCCGGCTGTGTTCCAGCATTTCATGAACAACATCTTTAGAGATTTGCTGGACCAGTTCGTTGTCGTGTACCTGGACGATATTATGATTTATTCTACGTCCCGGAGCAGCCACATCCAACATATCCGTCAAGTCCTGCAGCGGTTGAGAGACCACCAGCTATACGCGAAATTAGAGAAATGCCAGTTTTTTCAGACGACTGTGGATTTCCTGGGCCATCGGATTTCGCCAGAAGGCATCGCCATGGACCGGGGCAAGGTCGAGGCCCTGAAAACCTGGCAACCCCCGCGCCGGGTGAAGGACGTTCAGCGACTCCTGGGGTTCGCAAATTATTATAGGACCTTCATCCCGGGGTTCGCCACTCTGACCGCGCCTCTCACTCGACTCCTGCAGAAACAAGTCCCTTTCCGGTGGGGCGATTCCGAACAGGAGGCGTTCAAGATCCTCACGGATGCCTTCATGCAGGAGCTGATCCTCAAGCACCCAGACCCTCACCGCCCTTTTGTTGTGGAGGCGGACGCGTCCGACATTGCCGTGGGCGCCGTCTTGCTCCAGACCCGGGAAGATGGCGGCCATCTCTTCCCTTGCGCTTATTATTCCCGGAAATTAACCTCGTCGGAGCGCAATTATACGATCTGGGAGAAGGAGTTGCTGGCCATCAAGGCGGCTTTCGAGACCTGGCGGCACCACCTCGAGGGGGCTCGTCATCAAGTGGAGGTGCGCACAGACCATAAGAACCTGGAGTTCTTGCAGACGGCCAGGAAGCTCAACCAGCGCCAGATACGCTGGTCGTTCTTTTTCTCCCACTTCAATTTTCGCATTACGTACATCCCGAGTGGCCGGAATCAGCAGGCGGACGCGCTGTCCCGCAAGCCGGAATACGCCCAAGCCCAGGAACAGCTGCCACCCCGGACGGTCCTGCCCGTCGAGTCCTTTGCAGCTACCCAGGATCCCGTGGACCTCCGAGGACAGATCCGGGAGGCGCAGCGACACGACGCCTACGCGGCACAACGGAGGCAGGAGATAGGGCCTGAGTCCCCTTGGACGTTTTCGGACGACCTCCTCCGTTTCCGGGACCTGCTCTACGTTCCTGCCGGTCCGCTCCGTGGCCTGATCCTGCAGCAGTGCCACGACAGCCCTGCGGCTGGCCACTTCGGCCTTTTCAAGACTCTGAACCTGGTGGCTCGGACTTTTTGGTGGCCCCGACTCCGTGATGACGTCCAGGCCTATGTGACGTCTTGTGTTCGCTGTCGCCAGGCCAAGTACGCCCCTGGAGCGCCGCCGGGCCTGCTGCAGCCCTTGCCGACGCCTGAGAGACCCTGGGGGGCCGTCTCTATGGACTTCCTCACGGACTTGCCCCCGTCCGCCGGCTTCACGACCGTGTTCGTAGTGGTCGATATGCTGACCAAAATGGCACATTTCATCCCCTGTCGCGGGTTGCCGACAGCTCGTGCCACGGCCCGCATGTTTATCCAGCATGTTTTCCGCCTGCATGGTCTGCCGGATCGGGTCGTGTCGGATCGGGGAGCCCAGTTCACGGCCCAGTTCTGGAAGGGTCTGATGGCGGCCCTGGAGGTCCAAGTCTGCCTCTCGTCAGCGCATCATCCGGAGACTGACGGGGGCACTGAAAAAGTCATCGGCATCCTTGAACAGTACCTGCGCTGTTTTGTCAACCAGCAGCAGGACAACTGGGCGGAATACCTTGCCGTGGCCGAGTTTGCTTTTAACAACTCTCAGCACACCTCCACGCACGCCTCTCCGTTCCTCGCCAACTTTGGTTACCACCCCCGTTTCTTCCCGCTCACGCTCCTAGACTCTCCTGTTCCTGTGGCAGAGGAATTCCTGTCCGAGCTCCAGGCCGTTCACCAACTGGTCAAACGCTCGTTGAATAAAGCCAAGGAAGATTACAAGAGGGTCGCGGACCGCTCCCGGCGAGCAACTCCACCTCTGGCGGTCGGGGATCGTGTCTGGCTGTCCACGAAGCATCTCCCCTCCGACCGACCGGCTCGCAAGCTTGACCACCGCTTCTTGGGTCCGTTCCCGGTGGAAGCGGTCATTAACCCCGTGGCCTACCGGTTGACGTTGCCCCGCTCTCTCAGGATCCACCCCGTCTTCCATCGGTCCCTCCTTGTTCCCGAACGTCCTGCCTGTCCGCTCCGCCCTCCCGCTCCGCCTCAGCCTGTGATCCGCACTCCCGCTGACCCACCCGAATACGAAGTTGCCAGTATTCGGGATTCCCGCTGGATGAAGGGCCGGTTCCAGTACCTCATTGAGTGGAAGGGGTACGGCCCTGAAGACTTCACATGGGAGGATGCGACCGCCGTGCATGCTCCGGATCTGGTCCGGGCCTTCCACGCTCAATTCCCGTCCCGGCCGCATCCGGACCGACAGACCCGGGGGAAGGGCCCTGCGGTGAGGGATAGTGTTGTGCCTTGGCCGCGTCCGGCGCCGAGTCTGGAGGATCCGGAGGACGCGGAGCCGCTCATGGTGCAGCAGTACCAGCCTATGTGCCTGGCGCCAGAGACGGCTGGTGATGAGGACTCGGTGCCAGAGCAGGACGATCTCCCAGGACCTTCTGCACCTGCGCAGCAGAGTTCTTCATCAGGAGATGAAGAACTCATGCTGAATGCCAGAGCACGCAGAGCAGCCAGAAGACAGGACTGGCTGAGTAAGCGTCGGTCCAATAGGAGGAAGCAGTGAGGGCTAATTGGGCCACGCCCTTCAGTGGCTATATTAGGCCATGGTAATTAGTGCTCATTGCTGAGAACAACAATTCACTGACCGCAGCATATCCAGAGTTTCGTTTCTACGTCTGTTTGGGAATCTTATCACCAGCTTCTGCCAGCTTTATTCCGGGAAGCCAGCCAAGTTGTTCAGATAAGAATTAATGAGTCTTGCTTTGAACTTTTGTCTGTGTGCTATTTAACCCTCACGTAACCCAAAGAACCTTATTCCTGAAGACTTTCCGTTTGTGTTGTTTTGGACTTCTAAACCCTCTGAGTTTTACTAAGAAACTTTATTAGTAAAAGGAACCTTTTTGTTTGCCTCCCAACGACTGTGTGTGTGTGTTTCTGGGGGGTTGCGGTGCTGGGTCACAACAGACAGTAGCAGTGTCCCGGGGTCGTGTGATCCCCTTTTGCGACCTTCTGACAAGCAAAGTCAATGGGGAAGCCAGATTCACTTAACAACCGTGTTACTACCTTAACAACTGCAGTGATTCACTTAACAACTGTGGCAAGAAAGGTGGTGAAATGGGGCAAAACTCACTTAACACTTGTCTCCCTTAGCAACAGAAATTTGGAGCTAAATTGTGGTCATACCAGCGGTGGGTTGCTCCCGGTTCCGACCGGTTCTTAGAACCGGTAGCACCGGCGGCGGGAGGCTCCGGCCACCCGCCTGGGGTGCTCTGGCCACCCACATGTGCAGAATCTTCTGTGCAAGCGCAGAAGCGTCGCGTGCACACACACGAACCGGTAGCAAAATCATTTACAACCCACCACTGGGTCATACGTTGAGGACTCTCTTGTACTTGTAGATTCTGATGAACGATATGAAAAAAATATGTGTGTGTATCAGGGGTGGGTTCCACTTACCTTCGCCACCGTTTCACATCGCGATGTTTCGCGCGCACGCACTCGCTTCAGTCGCGCGTGTGTCCCCTCATGCGATTTGGCTTCCGTGCATGCTCAGAAGCAAGAATGAGCCCAAAACACAGCTGAGGAGCTGATCAGCTGTGCTTCGGGCGAAGAAATAAAGGTCAGAATTCACCCGCGGGCGAGCGGGAGGGCCCTTTTTCAAGCAGTGGAAAAGGAAAAATTTGCACAAAAAAAAAAAAAAAAAAGATGGCAGCGCGCACGGACCGGCACTGACAGTGACATCACCAGTGGGTCGCTACCGGTTTGGGCGATCTGGTCCGAACCGGGAGGAACCCACCCCTAGTGTGTATAAACTTGAAAAGATATCTGGGCTTTACAACTGGCATCTCCATCTCCTTCCATTGTTGGCTATCTGGAGGTTCTTCCAGAAAATGTACCCTTTCTTTACTCTCTCTCACATCCTTCTTCATTCTCTTTTCCTTCCCTTTCTTCTCTTTCTCTCTCTCTCTCTCTTCCACTGCCCCCATCTTCATTCTTTTTTCTGTCACTGGATTCCTGGGCAGAATTCTGCTATTTTCAGATTCTATTCAAAAGTTGGACCACAACATGCATCCATTTCCTGCTTCCTTCATTGCGATTTCCTATCCCTCATTACAGCCAGCAGAAATAACAATGACCCCAAACTAGTAACAGCCGGAAACTCTTCCTGAATTTCAGTTTCCCAAAAGCTACTTCTGAGAACATGCTTTTAATCATCTTTTCCCCCCTTTGGATTTTCTCGGGGAAATTCTTCAAAGCACGTCTCGTCTCTCGTCAACCAATTGTTCCCAGACTTCCCCTTCTTCTAAGGATTTCTCAGTACACAATATTTATGGACTATTACCATTTAGGCTGAATCTTCAAATACTTCTACGATGCTGAGAATTATATGCCCTTCTATCTACTTAGGACTTTTGAGTTTTGTGGTGATATTTTATGCCTGTATTGCTATAAACTTCAGCTACTGTATTGGTTTGTATTGTGTCTGTATACACAAAATGTCCAAATTGTGATGTAAGCACAAGTAAAGAGTTCTCCAGAGCAGGCATATTTTCTCAAGAAGGCACGATCTGACCTCTTCACCGTACAGTTCAAAGCAGTTTCCTTTTTCATCATCTGGAAATATTCTTCGCTGACTCATGATGGTTGGTTAAATGCCATTAATTGTCATGAAGAAATTGACAACTATATAGGAGTGCCGTAAAAATCCAGGGAAAATAATCTAATTACTACACGTTCAGATATGAAAAATATCCTTCCATCTCTTTGGGTAATCCCAAAGGTGCTTCTTTTTCGGGAGGCAACTGGGCTTTCTTGTTTTTTCTTCTTTTGAAGACGTTTCGCTTCTCATCCAAGAAGCTTCTTCAGCCCTGACTGGATGGTGGGGAATGGATTTATATTCCTTGCAGACAGCTGGACATTTGCATCCTTTTAGAAGGTCATTGAAGCACTTGGAGGTTTATCTGTGTCCTCGGAGTCACCTGAGTAGTGCAAATGGTTCCTGTAGTCTGCAATTTTGTTCCCTGGAAATCCATTCCTACTCCCACACCATTCAAAGGGTGTTCATCCCAAACTGTATAGCTAAGTCTGTAGAGATTCTCAGTCAAAGGTGCTTTTTCAGGAGGCAACGACTTTTTTGTTTTTTCGTTGAAGACGTTTCGCTTCTCATCCAAGAAGCTTCTTCAGCTCTGACAGGATAATGGGGAATGGAAGGATTTATACTCCTTGCAGACAGCTGGTAATCTGCATCCTTTTAGCGGGGTCGTTGGAAGTACTTGGAGGTTTATCAGATAAACTATCCTGTCAGAGCTGAAGAAGCTTCTTGGATGAGAAGTGAAATGTCTTATTAAAAAAAACAAAAACCACCACCACCAAGAAAGTCCAGTTGCCTCCTGAAAAAGCACCTTTGGATGAACTGAGAATCTCTAGACTCTTTGCGTAATGTTAAAATATTCATGGCATCAGAAATCTTAACGATTTGTCTAACTCTTGAAATCTAGAAAAGGCACCATGAATTCAGACCCAGGAGAAAACTTGGTTAATCCAGCCTCATCCAGAACGTGAGCTAGTACACAAATTAGAAGCTTGCCTCAGGTTTGTGATATCTGAGCGTGTGGCTGGGTGGGTTGTGTGAACAGCAACAGAACAGGCACCATGGAAAGTTTGGGGATCAAAGACAAGGCTAGAGAAGCTCTAGTGGTAGGCATATCCTGGATCTCTCCATCCAGAGGTGGGTTTCAGCAGGTTCTGACCAGTTCTGGGGAACTGGTAGTGGAAATGTTGAGTAGTTCGGAGAACCGGTAAATACCTCTGACTGGCCCCGCCCCATCTATTCTCTGCCTCCTGAGTCCCAGCTGATCGGGAGGAAATGGGGATTTTGCAGTATCCTTCCCCTGCTACACCCATCAAGCCACACCATGCCCACAGAACTAGTAAATTTTTTTGAATCCCACCACTGTCTCCATCAATGCCGTTTTCATTACAATAGTCCTCAACTTTCGAAGTTACTTATGTTCGACTTATGACCGCTTTTCACACTTACGACTGTTGCAGCATCCCCGTGGTCACATGATCAAAATTCAGACGCTTGGCTACTGACTCATGTTTATGATGGTTGCTGTGTCCCCGGCTGTCCCAAAGGTGCTTATGGTTATGCTGCAAAATCACACCCATAGTGAACCGCTGGTTCAAGTAACAACTGCAGATTCGCTTAAAGACCGTCCTGATTTGCTTAACCACTGCCGCAAAAAAAAGGTCATAAAATTGGGCCACCGACCGGTTTCACAACCATCATGAGCTATAACTGTGATAGGCAAGCTCCATTATAGTCATAATTCGATTCGAGGACCTCCTGGATAGCCAATGAAGTTTTAGCCTTTCTATGATGCTGATTTCTTGGCCTGGATTATCTATTGGGGCTCTCATCGGGTGAGGAAGCTAAACTATTGGGGCTTCAAATGCTGATCACTAACTCAGATCTCTTCTGGGAAATAAGGAAGTTAGTAAACATGATTTGCAAGTTCAAATGCCAAGACAGCTAGTGGGCATCATATTTTCACTGGATGAGCTTCAAACCAAGATATCCATGTGGAGAAGACTGGGACCAGCTGAATGAACTAAGCCATATTTTTTTAAAAAATGATTTTTAACAAGCCATATTGATCTGGCTTACATATGAAACTCAACCATGGGGTGGGTGGGGGGGGGGGTTGTTCACACATAATTGCCCTCAACAAAGAATTTTTTTAAAAAATCTACTGAAGTTACTCAGTTTGCCTAGACCAGTGATGGCGAACCTATGGCACCTATGGAGCCATATCTGAGGGCACGTGAGGCGTTGCCCTATGTCTGCGCGCACTGGCCAGCTGATTTTCGGCTTTCTTTTCAGCCGTTTTCGCTCTCCCCAGGCTTCAGGAAAGCCTCCTAAACCCTGGGGACGGCGAAAAACGGCCCAATGGCCCAACCAGAAGTCCGGAGGTTTCAGTGAGGCCTGTGCGCATGCGCAGGGGGCAGTGCGCGGGATTGTGCATATGCACAGGGGGCAGCACGGGGGTTGTGCACATGTGCGGGGGGAGGGCATTGTATTATGGGTATGGGCACGCACGCGCGCCCTTTTGGCACCCGACCCAAACAAAATTCAACATCACTGGCCTAGACCAACCAAAGACATTCAAAAGCAAGAGTTTATAGTTTTGTTTTATAAACAGGGCAAGAAAACAGGATATCTTCTCTCTGTTCAAGTATCTTAACACATTTCAGTCACGTAGACCAGTGTTTCTCAGCCTCAGGTACTTTAAGATGTGTGAACTTCAACTCCCAGAATTCCCCCATCTGGCATGCCGAATGGAATTCTGGGAGTTGAAGTCCCACGCATCTTGAAGTACCTGAGGCTGAGAAACACTGATGTCGACAAGCAGCAAGGTTTATTTGGCTGCTTCAGCCAAGCGATTGAAAGCTTGGGACAACGCCGTGACAGTGTCCAAGATCTGACGGCGATCCCGTTCGGCCAAGCGTGTGCCGCAACGTTGTGCAAACTTATCCGGGTGCCACAAAGCCTGCTGACGCCGAAGGAAGCGCCGATAAGCGCTTTTGTCTGAAGGATCTACACCGCGAAGGGCTGCTGCGGCCATTTCCTCAGGAGTCCCAGTCAGGCTTGGCCAGGGAATGTCCTTGTAACACAATGGACGTGAACTGTCTGAGGAGAAGACATGGCTGCAGCTTTCCTCGTAACGTCTTCTCTTGGCTGCCTGAAGCTCTTCCACCTTGGCTTGGCCACGTTTCAGGTACTCCAGATGCTCTTGTTCCAGGAAGCGCAGGAGTTGAACAGAAGACTTCGGAGCTTCTTTTTTAGGCCTCCGGTGACGCCGTTCCTCTTCTCGCCTACGTTTTTGCCCGTATTCTCGGTGTATGCGATCAGTCCATTCCTCGAACGTTTCTGAGTTGGAGAAATCTTCTGCAAAAGAACGAGGAAATAAGCATCATGCTCCGTGAAGGTCCCTTTCAAAAATACTGTATTTTTCGGAGTATAAGACGCACCTTTTCCCCTCCTAAAAGAGGCTGAAAATTTGGGTGCGTCTTATACTCCGAATGTAGCTTTTACTAAGCTTTTTTTCAGCCCTAACAAGGTGCTAATGCGATCTTCCATGCTTTGCTTGCTAAGCGATCTTCCCTTTGCCTGCTTTTTTCATTGCTGCTCCCTCCGACAATCAGCTGAGCCTTTTCTCAGCCCTAACAAGGTGCTAACAGTGAAGCGATCTTCCGTGCTTTGCTAGTGAAGCGATCTTCCCTTTGCCTGCTTTTCTCATTGTTTCTCTCTCTGAAGAGAGAGAGAAGTGTTTTAGAAGCACGCACACTCAAGCACGCACACTCAAAACCAGCAAACTAATGTGCTGAAGCTGACCAGACTAAGGACTAGCCAGATGAATACCTGGTAGGTAGATTATTTTTTCCCTATTTTTCTCCCCCAAAACTAAGGTGCGTCTTATACTCCGGTGCGTCTTATACTCCAAAAAATACGGGTAGTTGATGTCACAAATCTCTTACTTTCTAAGACGGTAGAACAAGGGAGCTTCCAAAGCCCAAATGCTGCAAATTGCTTAAATAACAGCAAAAAGGGTGCTTCAGAAAATGAAAACAAGATAGACTCTCTGGTCAAACTGATTGAAGGAATTATTTAATTTTTTTTAAAACGTCTAGGGGGGCTGACAACTTGATCTAAGTGGCAAAACCAATAGCACTTAAGACTTATGTATATATATCTTTACAGCCCTCTCTAAGTGGTTTAGAGTCAGCATATTACCCCCAATAATCTGGGTCCTCATTTTATAGACTTCAGAAGGATGAGTCAATCTTGAACCGGTCAGAATTGAACTCCTGGTTTTGGGCAGAATCAGCCTGTAATACTGCATTGTAACCACTGCGCTAACCCTTCTTAGCGGCAACTCCACGGACTCATCTGTCATGATCATGGCTCAGACCTCCACAAGGGAGACCACCTTATGGACTGTGAGATCTTCACTTCTAAGGAAAGTCTAGCTTTACCTTCATGCTGCCATGGAGTCTCTTGAAACTCATCCTCATATTCATTGAGAAGCTTGCATCTCCACTCTCTCTCAGCCTCACATTCTGCGTCATTTTCCTCAATTGTTTCCTCAGGGCACTGTGGAGAATTAAAACATACAACTCTTTGTCTGAGAAAAGATAACCAAACAAAAACAGTTGATGATCCTTCCTTCTTCCTTTCCTTTCCTTTCCTTTCCTTTCCTTTCCTTTCTTTTCCTTTCTTTCACTTTCCTCTCCTCTCCTCTCCCCTCTTTCCTTTCCTTCCCCTTCCTTTTCCCTTCCCTCCTTCTTCATCAATAAGAAACACATAAGAAGGTTATACAACAGTGATGATCCTAAAATATTTTTACAAAACATAAAAGTAATAACGAATAAAATAAATGATATGGATCTTTTTCCCTTTCTTTTCTCTCTCTCTCCCTCTCCCACTCTCCATTAAGTTTTCATTCCTTTCAAGTTTCAACAATCTCTTCCTACTGACACCCTTACTGATGGATTTATTACCCACCATTACCCATTTATCTTCTGCTGCTGTGTTCAAGAGGTCTCCAGGGGTCTTCCCAGCTCTATTCTTGATGCTCATGGCAGATGGACAGTGGATTCGCAAGGGTACGAACAGATCTTCATACACTGAGAAGAAAAATCAACATTAACGATTAGCGCCACTTAGTGGCTTCCGAGCAAATTGCAGCAAAGTTGTGTTTGAATATTCATAGTTGCTACACCCATTGTCAATACTGTAGTAAAACAGGCTTCTCTTACAAAAACCAGCATATTAAGACTATTGAGCACAGCACCTCACAAACCTTTAAAGACTAATAATATAACTGCATAACTAGCATAACCCTAGTAAACCACAAACTCCTTCTTTAGATGCACAGGGCATTATATAATTTTTGGTTACTCCCTCAATGAATCGTAATGTGGTCTATGAAAGCTTATGCCCTAGAACAGCAGTTTATTTTAAAAGTGTCAAAAACATTCGCTCAGCAATTCATGTTCACCAGCATCTACTACTCTCTCCTCTGTGACACAGGAACAAAAATCTGAAATAAATAAGGAGAAAACATTACCAGAATTCGTGTTCCTCTCCAAATCTTTTCCTATACCTCAACATTTTTCTGGAATAAGAGAAATGCTAGATAATGGGGACCAGGGAAAAATACCCTTGAGAACTGATGGAATACCTAGAGCAGGGGTCGGCAACCTTAAACACTCAAAGAGCCACAAAGGTCTTAACCGAAAGCCCCCTGTTCAATTCTGGAGCTGACCGGAAGTCCGGTTCCAACACCATACAGTCTCCTCCTAGCGTGGCATCCTTCCTCTGCTGACCGGAAATCTGGTTCCCACCACCACCATAGAGTCTCGTCCTAGCACGGGGTCCTTTTTCCTCTGCTGACCGGAAGTCTGGTTCCCCCACCATAGAGTCTCCTCCTGCGCAGTATGTACCTTTAACAAATAACCAAATGGGTAAATATTGCTCCAAATGAAGCTGCTACCATTGATGCCAGTGAGGGCCTCATGGTACCCACCCAGGCGAGCAAAAAAAACAAACCAGGAATGGTTTCCACATGGATCCTTTGCACCCAAAGGGCATCTCCTTCCAACTCTGTTGTTCTATTCTATTCTATCTCGGAACAATACAGAACATTAATTTAGGCAACAGACAATCTGCCCTATTGGTATTTACTATCTCCATATAGTACAGTAGATGAAGAGATCTCCATTTTTTGGAAGCAGACGTCCTTGTATTTTAACTAAGCCACAAAACAAAGTTCTTAAAGCTTCGTCTCACCACAATCTCCTCCACGTGCTACATGCCGGGCAGCCAAATGCAGAGCTGTGTCTCCACGGTGGTCTGGAAGAGAGGGGTCTGCCCCGTACTTCAGCAAAAGGACGGCAGCTTTGTGATCCAGGAGGGCACAGCATCGGTGCAAGGGTGTGTAGTTTTTGTGTCCCTTCGTTTCGCCCAGATCCAAGACTTCTCTGTGATGCCGCAGCAGCCTGTGCAACTTGTGACGGCGGCCGCGTTCCACGTAGCGCCATAAGCGGCGCTGGTACCTCAGTGCCATGGAACCAGACGGGCAACAGAAGGCAACGCTCACCAACGAGCCTGGGGAAAATACAATTTAATAATAAATTTAATAAACGTTCTTATAAGCCGCCCAATCCCGTAGGACTCAGGGCAGCGTACAGCATAAATAAGAATAATATAAAAACATCATAGTTTAAAAACAATCCATTGCTTTAAAAAAACCCACTCATTCATGGGGGAATCTGATCTTTTTCACCCCGCCTGCCGGAAGAGCCATGTTTTTACGGCTTTACGAAAGGCCAGTAGGGTGGGGATAGTCTGGATCTCTGGTGGGAGTTGATTCCAGAGGGACGGGGCTCCCACAGAGAAAGCCCCACCAACCGACATTGTTTGGCCGATGGGACCTGGAGGAGGCCCACTCTGTGGGACCTAACTGGTCGTAGGGAGGTGTGTGGTAGGATGCGGTCCCAATATCAATCCCTCTGTCTCAGCCCAAACCACCTTACGAAAACAAGCGGCAGAAATATTAGATATGTCTGCTGTCTTAAGTGTGTGTGTGTGTGTGTGTGTGTGTGTGTGTGTGTGTGTGTGTGTGTGTGTGTGTTGCAGCTGCAACGTGTATAACAAATGGTGGGACACTACTGCCTAGCAACAAGAAAGTGACAAGTTTAGAAGGACACGCTAGAAGGATGCTATAGCTAAGGCACACAGATATATAAACTTTGATAACCTCTAGCTTATAATAGTAAAGCACTTTTGATAAGACAGATTATTAACATAGACATGCGATGTATGAAGGAGGGTAAAGTAGAAGAATCCAATCAAAAGAAACGTGTATCAAGGAACCAATGAGTGATTCTTAGGGTGTTAAATTCCTTACTCATAACTGCATAAAATTTGTGCTTGTGCATTGTTCGAGGTCTTGGCTCCTTTAGCTGCTAAGACCCTTTTGCTGGAGTACTCCAATAAAGGAAGCTGAAAATGTCATTCCTCATGTTTGGTGATTTTTATTGGGTTTGGCGCCAGGCTAGGACCCATTTTGGGTACAATATCTGTGTGTGTATGTGATAAAAATATAAAATAAAACAGAAATATTTTCTGCTGAAGTGTTCATACTGTAGATATGCTAGTCAGAAGGGAGTATATCCTTTATAAAAATATAAAATAACAATAAATAGTTCTGCAAGTCATGAAAAGCAGCAATTCTACCCCACTGGGTTAGCAGAGACCTCCAGCTCCATTCCCTCTCCATGCAGAATGCCAAAATTCCTTTTCCGGGCTCAGTAATGGGAGAAAGGAGAGTGAGAGATTGTGGGGGGAGGAGGGGGGAAGGCCACCTAGAACTGATGAACCCCCAAATTAATCAAAACATCCTTGATCTTCCTAGACCAGCTGCAAGGAGACACTTGCCCTTTATAAGAAGCATATCCTAAATGCTGCTGCTTTGGGAGTTGCCTTTAATTCTTCAGGCACCTTCCCCCGTGCCTCCCTCTTTTACTCATCCCTCTTCTGACTCGGAAGCAGAACCCCCAACTCTTTATCATTCCACCATTCTTAGTATAAAATGAGATCCTGAACCTCATTGAGAGGGAATTGACTCTATTATTGTTACAAAGGCTCAGTTATAACTCCAAAGACTTCGCCAGGCTCTGACCGTGAAACAGGACATGAACTGCTCATATACAAGTACCAAGTTAAGCTAAAGCAGCAGCAGCAGCAGTAGCAAGGCAAGATCAGTTTCCATGATCTTGAGCACACAACTATCATTTTCAAGAACATCATCAGGAATCACGTTGAGATCCTGAACCTCATTGAGAGGGAATTGACTCTATTATTGTTACAAAGGCTCAGTTATAACACCAAGGACTTCGCCAGGCTCTGACCGTGAAACAGGTCATGAACTGCTCATATACAAATACCAAGTTAAGCTAACGCAGCAGCAGCAGCAGAAAGGCAAGATCAGTTTCCATGATCTTGAGCAAACAACTACCATTTTCAACAGGGGTCGGGAACCTATGGCTCGCGAGCCAGATGTGGCTCTTTTGATGATTGCATATGGCTCGCAGATAAAACAAAATATTCTCACTTGTTTTAATTAAGACCCGCTTTTTAATCATTTGTCCCGCGTCCCGCCCGCCCTCTTAAAAAGTCCCAATTTTTTAAAACAATGTCGGGACATCTGGTCACCTTAAAACACCCACCCATGCCTTTCTCTCTGCAAGGCGGGCGCAGAGAGATGACGTCGCTGCTGTTGGCGCCCCACGCTGATTGGCTGTTGAAGGGTGAGCGGCGGCGACGGCGGCGACAGCAGCAAGCCGGAAGCGCTCGCCCAGAATTGGAGTCAGCGAGCAGCCGGGCATCGGGGCTCTTCCCCTGCCTTCTCCATCCTCCAGGGTCGCCACTGCGGGGGTTCCGTCTCTCCGGTGGTGCCTGCGTTGGAAGGGAAGGGGGGGAAAGAAAGGCAGCCTGCGGGGCTTGGCACGGCTGGGAGTTGCGAGGCGGCGTAGCAACCGGGCTGTTCCTCCGGGTGTGCTAAAGTGCTCGAGTTTTTTCTCTCTCACACACACATGCACAACCTTCCAATGACCGGGTCGGACTGGATCTCCCAGCACGACTTCCCAGTCGTTGGAAGGTTGTGCATGTGTGTGTGAGAGAGAAAAAACTCGAGCACTTTAGCACACCCGGAGGAACAGCCCGGTTGCTACGCCGCCTCGCAACTCCCAGCCGTGCCAAGCCCCGCAGGCTGCCTTTCTTTCCCCCCCTTCCCTTCCAACGCAGGCACCACCGGAGAGACGGAACCCCCGCAGTGGCGACCCTGGAGGATGGAGAAGGCGGGGGAAGAGCCCCGATGCCCAGCTGCTCGCTGATTCCAATTCCAGGCGAGCGCTCCCGGCTTGCTGCCGCCGCCGCGCGTGAACGCGGTCCGCGGCGGGAAGCGAGTTCAAGCGACCCTCCGCCGCTGCCGGCCTGCAACCCGGCACCCCGTCCTGCGTGCCCCGCCCCGTGCCCCGTATGGTGAGTGTTATAACAACATTATTTAAAAGAATAAATTCAGAGGCTTATTATACTGACATTTAGTTGAATTCACTTTTAAAATATATTATATGGCTCTCACTGAAATAAATTTCCAAATTTTTTGCTTTCATGGCTCTCTTAGTCAAAAAGGTTCCCGACCCCTGATTTTCAAGAACATCATCAGGAATCACATTGAGGTCCTGAACCGCATTGAGAGGGATTTGACTCTATTATTGGTACAAGGATTCAGTTATAACACCAACGACTTGGCCAGGGTGGAACAGGCCATGAACTGCTCATATACCGTACCAAGTTAAGCTAAAGCAGCAGAAGAAAGCCAACCATGATCTTGGGCATACAGCTACCATTTTCAAGAAGAACATCAGGAATCACTTTGAGGTCCTGAACTTCATTGACAGGGAACTAGAGGAACCGCGGAATGAAATCAAAGAGGTTAAGGAGGGATGTGCCAAAGATGAAGAATTAGGGAAAGAAACCCAAAACACGGACAACTGCCAGCCTAAACAATGACAACGAAGGCACTGAAATGATACCTAGCTAGGTCTTCATTCAGTTCATACATCCGCGCGAACAAGGACGGGAAGAGAATAGCTGGCACGGAAGGGAAACGGTAGTAAAGCTCTTATCCTTCTGAGTTTCCCTCCCGGCCTCTTTTTTGTAAAAGGGTTGAAAAAAGTACATTGAATTATACTTTCGAACCGATGTCCAATTCGAATCGCTTCCTTGCTCACGAGTGACAATCCAGTTTATGATCTAAACCTCCCCTTCCTTCCTTCCCCGTGTTAATCCGATTACGATTCCCGAAAGGTTGTGACACACTTACCTCCCCAAGCGAGTTTCGATCAAACATTCATGTTATTTTTCTGCAAGTCCGGGTGCTCATTTAAAAGCACAGCATTATTTGTGCTGCATTTAGTTCGTTGAAATACACCTTTTCTTTATTATCATACTGGATTCCCGGGCAGTTAATTTCTTCCCCTTCCCCTTCCTTTTCCTCCCTCCCCACCCCAGAGCACCCCTCTCCTTTAATACATCTGCCCTTCTTCCATAAATCGAGGTTACCGTACCTTAGCAAATCTCTAGTTGATACACAAAAGCGCCCGGCGTTCATACAGGAAATGAAATAAAAAAAGAGGCAAGTAAGGGCGGAAGTGCCTCCAAACAGTTCTGTAAAAACATCAGCGATGGTTTGTTCATGCCCGTACTTGGTGTTCGGCGTTTAAGAGTCCGACTAGGAAACCAGAGCTGGAAGCACAAAGCAGGCGGTTGGGGAGGGAAGAAAAGCAGCAGCGAGGTAATGTAACCCTAAACTTTCTCGAATCGTATGTCCCTCAGATGTATTAAAGTGTAGTCTCCACCCTTCCCAGCAAGCGAACATATTGTGAGATTAAAGGAATGGGAATTAGAAACTTCCTGTGTGTCTGAATCACTCTTAGTTTTCTGTAGGCTACTATAGCCGGGCTGCAAAATGAGATGAATAGCAAACAGGAGTAAATTGATAAGGGGGGGGGGATCTTCACACTGCTGCCATTTATTGGTTACCCAGGTTTTTTTTAACCCAAATATGGTAGTCCTAAAGAGATGGGTTTGGGATTATCTCAGTATATCTACTTATAAATATCTGCCAAAACGAAATGTGAAAATTAGGAGTAGTATAAAATGTGGATTCATGCTGAAGATTGCCTTCCAAGCCATTGTTGTTTGAAATAGCAGATGCTTGTTTGTGTTTGTGTATGTGTGGTTCAAGCAGACAAAACACAAATCAATATACTATTATTTCCTTTTGGACAGGCAGGATTGTGTAAAACATAGAAAAGGATTAAGAAACAGTAAACCCAAGAAACTACATGCCTGAAAGCAGAAAGGGGGGAGAAAGAGAATAGAAAATATAACTTAAAGTGCTTTACATCAACACAATTCACTGTAACTCTACTTTTCTATCCTTCCTGGCAACCAAGAACATGTTGACCATTTTCTACATTTGCATGTCTTGAACTTTCTCATTCTTCCATTTACTTTTTATATTTATATTATAATATAAATATATTTTATAAATATTTTTATATTAAACAGAAATATATTTATATTTACTTCTATTTTTGCCATTTATATCAATTAGCAGAGATATATTCCATTTTCCCTATCATCTCAATTTACCTTGCTATTTGAAATGATAATTTTCATATTCACGCTTTTTATTTTATACAATCTGAAATATACAGAACTTAAAAGTTCTTATCAAACTGTGTAAAAACATTTGGATGTCTGTTGGATGCATGTTATCAAAAAGTACTGTATATTGTAGGAAGTTAGCACCCACCCCTCTCCTACAAAAATGAAATATCCTAGGAAATATTAAAAGGCAGAATATTATATAGAATATCCCTAGAGAAATTGAGAAACATGCTGTTAGAAAGGAAACAGACTCACTCTTAGCCCCCTCCCCCTTTTGTTAATAGCCTGGAGCAGTCTTCTACATAACAAAGATTTATCTCCTTCAGTCATAGCCATATTAGGAATTGCCCATGGCCCTTTCATTCAGCCAAGCCTGGGACAGACAAAAGCCTATAGAGTTGCCACTGCATGGCCTCCTGGCAGCCCGACCACCAATTGGAGTGCATTACATACACGGGAACAGGAAAGTTAGAGGTGGGGCCCAACAGAGGTTAGAAAACCAAGGGACTCAGCATCTCTTCCTTCCTTTTCTCTTCACCCACATCTGGAAGCATGTGATCTACCTTTTCTGTACAGGGGCTTATGCCATGTGCTCCTGTCCACCATATTAAACCTTCTTTCCAAGCAACTTCCATGAATCCAGTGTCTTTTCCCCCACTTGGAACTGAACCCAGAAGGATATTCCTTACAACAATATATTACCTACTCTTCCAGTTCTAAGTGGTTTATAACCTATGAGTTCCAGGTGAAAGAATACATTTCCAAGTAGCTGAAATAACATGCAGTTATGCAACCCACTTCTTCCCACTGTACATTATTTTCATCCCCAATTCCACAAAATAGTTCAGATTGTGAAGTTTATTGTTTATTCATTTTTAAGGCATGTAAAGCATACATTAAACTGTATAAAGTCAAAGAACCAGTCGTTTCTTCTTTCCCCCTCCTATGGATTTCTTCCCTGTTTCATTCTGTTCTCCGATACATATTAGTCCAGTGCTTCTCAACCTTGGCAGCTTTAAGATGTATGGACTTCAACTCCCAGAATCCCCCCAACCAGGATGGAAATGCTGGGAGTTGAAGTCCACACACTGCAAAGTTGCCACAGTTTGAGAAAGGCTGAATTAGACTGAAGAGAGAACAAGGGCTCAGTGGCTGGTCACACTACACGTTAAATAACAAAGAGCCCAAGACTGTTACAGTACCCAGAGCCAATGTCAATATATTCAATAAACCACGATTAATTAAGATATGCTTTATTATGATGTATAACCCATAGCTGGGTATGCCCTTATCAGGATCACCAACTGTCCCAAAACGGTTCAAAGATCAAAGTTCATGTAAGTACGGAGGTTGCGTTCCCAAGCTGCGGCCTTGGCCTCCCTCCGGCGGGCCTCCCGTTTTCCCACTGTTGCCGCTCGTTCTTTTCTGGATTGTCGCTTCACAGGTTCCTCTATAGCACAATGGTCATTAGGTCTGAAGTGGGTAACCTTGGGTTTGAGGTCACTGCAGAAGCCGAGGCCTTTCTGATCTCTCTTGAGGACAGTCTTAATAGGGAACTTGCGACCTGCACCGTTTGGCCCCAATCCTGTTTCTTTATCCCAGCCACCTTTGACCATCAGCTGGAAGCCCACGTTGTTCTCAGGGATGCAGTACCGGGTGGAGGGCAATGGGTCACGTCGATTGAAAAGGTGGGCGGTGGAACGCTCGTGGAGAGCCACAGTGTCCTCGCTATAGTGTGCCTGACACACTTCGCAGTATTTTCTCTCCGCTGGTAAACTGCAGAAAGAAGGGAAAATGATTTTGAAACAAGGCAAGCCACGTTCACACGTACTGTAACTTGAGTCAAGCCAAAAGATGGTCATGGGAGATCATGGGAGAAGGGCTGTGGTTTTTTTTTCCTTGAGAAAAGTTAGTCTCTTTTCTGAAATTCTATCTATGAACAGTATTACAGGACCATTTTTTCAAATTAACTTTGCTTAGCCCAGAGGACTCTGGTTTCATCCCAGGTCTTCATGGGTAATAATTATACGGCACAGCAAGAATAAACTCCAGGGGAGGAATTAAACGTTACCTACTTTTATCTAGCCAAACACTGCCCCAAATTCAATAATAAAAATGTAATTAATCTTAATTGATATAGTACAGGAGTGGGTTCCATTTATCTTCGCCACCGGTTCGCATTGCGATGTTTCATGCACGCGTGCCCACACTCCGCTCGTGCGTCCCCTCGTGCAGTTTCACTTCCGTGCATGCTCAGAAGCAGGAATTAGCCTGAAACACAGCTGAGCTCATCAGCTGTGCTTCGTGCGAAGAAATAAAGGACAGCATTCACCCACGGGCGGGAGGGCGGGCCCTTTTTCAAGCCGCGGAAGGGGAAAAATCCCCCCCCCCCAAAATGGCAGCACGCATGGAACAGCACCGACAGTAACATCACCAGCGGGTTGCTACTGGTTTGGGCGATCCGGTCCAAACTGGGAGGAATCCACCCCTTATATAGTAGATGCAGCTGATGGTTACAGGAAGGGCCATATAGTCTTCTATCTGCTGGCATCCTGGAAGAACTACTTATAATTTGGAATGTTCAGTGATGGGTCTTCATGGACCAGTAGCCTGAATTAGTTTAAAACAACCTTACACATATCTAGAGTGATAATATTTTCATATATGAACTTGTAAATATTATTGAATAGTGTTTCATAAGGAAGCGATGGAAGAAACAGATTTTTCTAAAGGTCTGGCTACAGTTGGTCACTGGTTATTTGAGTTATCTGAAGCTACTTACACTGTACTTGATCTTTTTTTCCCCCTGTGGTATATTTTATTTTGTTTATTCGCTTTATTTAAATGTATTGGCCACCCAACTCCAGAGGACTCTGGGCAGCATAAAAAATCAAAATAAAAAAGTAAAAAAGCAAGAAACATTAAATCAACAAGCACTATGAAGCAGTATATGGCTAAGTGCTGTTGCTATAATAGCATATTAAGGCCTGCAAGAGAAGAAAAACTGTTCATGGCATAGAATGGATTTAATTATCTTTGCTTTGCTTTACCTGTATCCATTAGTGCAGGGGTAGGCAAAGTTGGCTCTTCTATGACTTGTGGACTTCAACTCCCAAAATTCCTGAGCCAATCATGCTATCTCAGGAATTCTGGGAGTTGAAGTCCATGAGTCATAGAAGAGCCAACTTTGCCTACCCCTGCATTAGTGCAATAAGTATAAATAAATATTAGGGTTTTTAACTTTTTAATATTTTGACAATTTTTGACTTGCTTTTGCTACCTCAGTGGCCAAAATGTTGCATGTGTTACATTGCAAACATTCAGAAGAAAAACCCACTCAAAAGCATTTCCTCCTTCAGGAAAATTGGATGAACTCAGAAACAGGAGAACTCACCTAGACGATTCATTCTTCACTTGAGGCCTTTCGCTCTTCCGAAGGATGCTGACCACCTCTTTGTGTCCAGCTCCTTCAGCCAGATCCATAGCATCCCGGCCTTGTGATTCACAAACTCCCACCCAAGCAGCCTCATGTCTCAAAAGATAACGTACCGCTTCCTCTCGCCCAGCATAGGCTGCACACATGATGGCTGTCCAATCAAATCCATCTTTATAATTCACATCACACCCTTCCTTCTCCACAAGCTTTTGGAGGGACTTCATGTTGCCATCTTGAGCGGCTTTCAACAGCTGATTCCCTTTGCGGGTGTCGGTTTCTTCTGGGCAGCTCAGGGTGCAAGGAGAGACCTGCGCTGGCCGACGGAGTACACGAGCTACCCTTGGTTTCCTCTGTAACACTCTTTTAGAACTACTTGTAAGTGCCAGGCTCTCGTAAAAGTTACGCACCGCTTCACCAGATGAACTCTCTTCTTGCTGATTGGTGGTGCAAGAACTTCTGTTTTTTTTCTGAATGTGTCCATCTCGCCAAAGATCCGATTCTTCCCGGGCACGAGTGAAGGCGATCAGTTGTTCACCATGGTTCATGTTGAAGCAGAATTGTTCTGGCTGCAAAGCTGTAAGTTGGAAGAGTAAAACAAGATACTTACATTAAAAAACACCAATTATTTACCACAGAAAAACATGTACTGTCTTTACATTTTGTAGCGGTGCACAATGTGGCATCTAGCCCAGAAACATCCTGAAGATTGATTCTTTCTTTCTTGCATTAAAAAATTAAGACTCTAGCTATTGTGGTTAGCTGAGTTTGGTGAGAATTCAAACCGAACATTTGTAGAGGGTACCGCATAGGCATAGTTATAGTCTATATACTGATCAATTTCAACAATTATGCAAGAAAACTAAACATTTGATTTCTCTGATCCTTTTTGGGTCTCCAAACAGATGCCATCCAGAAAAGAGTCCACACACTACTCTAGAGGATTAGACACGCATGAAGTAAGTAAAGAAAACTCAGAAAAGAAAACAACCTAGTCTGTTATTTTGCCAACCCTAACATTGTTTTTTGTTTTTATTGACATGTTTTTCTCTTTTAAAGCGTGGGAGTCAATATTATTATTAACGTTAATAATAATAACGTTATGGAGCTGAAGTGGTGCAGTGGTTAAATGCAGCCATTGCAGGCTGACTGCTAGTTCAGCAGTTCGGCTGTTCAAATCTCACCGGCTCAAGGTTGACTCAGCCTTCCATCCTTCCGAGGTCGGTAAAATGAGGACCCTGATTGTTGGGGGCAATATGCTGAACTCTGTAAACCGCTTAGAGAGGGCTGTAAAGCACTATGAAGCGGTATATAAGAAAAGTGCTATTGCTATTAATGATATCAAGATGGAGTCAATAATATTAATCATCATCATCATGTGTCTGAACTGCACCATTTTGTTGAAAGATACACTTAATGCAGGGATGTCAAATCTTGGCAATTTTAAGATTTGTGGACTTTAACTCCCAGAATTCCCCAGCCAGCATGGCTGATAGGGGAATTCTGGAAGTTGAAGTCCACAAGTCTTAAAATTGCCAAGATTTGACATCCCTGCCCTAGAGCAATGTTTCTCAACCTTAGTAACTTTAACACATGTGGACCAACTCTCAGAATTCCCCAGACATATCTTAAAAATTGTCAAAAATTTAAGAAACTCAGGCCTAGAGAAAAAATAATTGCAAACCCCCTTCAATAGTAAAAGAACAATGGGTGACATTTGCCACACCATAAAATATTAGCCCTTTTCTTGCACAGCAGGAAGTAAATGTTAGCCATAGTTACGAAAAGTGGAAGAATCAACCAGATCCCGCATTATTACCCTGGTGAATCTGACGAATTTTATTGGAGGGGAGAAAAAACTGCCTTTTTAACCCTGAAGTTTACCGTCGCGTGTCACTTTAACTGTGTATCTCTAAGGCTCCTCTTAAGACGTCAGAGCAACACGCGACTCCCGGAGATGATTTTTCTCAAACGGAAGTGCCCGTTCGGTTGCTTAGCAACGCGCGGGAACGCTACGCAGGCGCGGCGGAGGCTCAACTTTACACGCAAGCTCGTCTTATCCTCCAACACTTTTTGAAACGGGGTGGGTGGATTAAAAGCAGAGTAGTACAAAGAGTACGAATGTAAAGGGAGCCTTCCACATTACAGAGGAAAGGGTTTGAAATAGCGGAGGTAAGGGATCCTTGGGCGCCGTTGACGTTGTGAGGCATGCGCAGTCGTTACTCGTGCTCTCCAAGCGCATGCTCACTTTGGCCCGCAAAGGGTCCTGCTTTTTCCCGCCTTTTCCCGCCAGACCTCTTTGAAGGTTTTTCCTAATTCGCAACGTTAGGCCCAATTCTCCAATACTATGACTTATTTTCAAGCATAGCCTTTCTAAATGGATATTTTAAGAGAGCAAGTGTTCTAAAAAGTCGACACTGTGCCACCTTTCACTTGTAAGAAAATAGATTTCCACAAGTTTTAAAACTTGTTTACCCTCTGCATTATTCCTGTTAACAGATTTTATGGAAGGAAAAAAAAGGGGAAACCAGAAAAAGGGATGAATCTGATAAAGATTCATGAGGATTAAAAATATATATATTTATGTTTATAGCTTTGGTTTACAAAGGAAAATTCAAGAGCAAAAGCCCAAAAAATAAAGTGACATCTTTCTGAAATAAAGCACTGTTCTATATAATAATAATAAAAGACATATGACCACTGTAACCACAAGCTACAATTGGTTACTAATGTTTTGAATCTAATTTTTTTTAAAAAAGTCCTGTCAAAAGCTAAGATCCAGAAGAGTGTTACAAATTTTAAGTTCCTGATTTTCAGGATAAGGAATTCAAGCAACTTTCAATGTAAGCAATTTAAATAAAAATACACTATAAGGTACCTTGCGTATCTAGAATCCATCTCAGGGCAGTTGGTTAAAAAAAATTACCCTAAGTAATGTAAACATTACCGGTATTTATATGTGATGATTGTACTTTACTGTACATGTTGATGATGGATGTTTTCCTCATTTCCCATTAAACAGGCATGGCTAATTAATACAGAAAACATGACAGCCATTTTGAGAAGTAGTACTGCAGACAGGATGAGCCGGCGAAGCAGCACCAGCATCCGGGATGGTAACTTATTGGGGAAGGGAGGTCAGCATTGAATTCAGGGAAGTGGATTTGCTTCCCTATATGTCTATGGAAATTCTCAGTCATCTGGGTCATGGTTGTCCCAAAGGTGCTTTTTTCAAGAGGCAACTGGACTTTCTGGTTTTTCTTTGAAGACATTTCGCTTCTCATCTAAGAAGCTTCTTCAGCTTCCCCACCATCCAGTCAGAGCCGAAGAAGCTTCTTGGATGAGAAGCAAAATGTCTCCAAAGAAAAACCAGAAAGTCCAGTTGCCTCTTGAAAAAAAAGCACCTTTTTTAAAGAATGGAAGTTTCTTACATAGTCTTTGAATTCAAAGTGAGACAACTCTGATTTTTGTTATCCCTCTTAGCTACTGTATTCTTTTATAATCATGGTTTATAAAGTCAATAAAGGAATATTTGTAGCTCAGGGTTGAAATGAGGGGTCCTTGGTGCTCTCTGAGCTTGCTTGTTTTCTTGCAGACATTTCATTACCCAAACTAGGTAACATCAGTGTTAGTAAGGAGGACGGTTTGCTGTCAGTTTATATTATATTGTAGAATATAAACCTCACAGCAAACCACACTCCTTACTAGCACTGATGATGTTACCCAGTTTGGATAATGAAATGTCTGCAAAAAAAGCAAAACCCCCAAACAAGCTCAGGTTTGTGATTTCCTTAATTTGCACTGTAGGGGAGGGAGTTCTGGATTTAATTCAAGGCCCCATAATTCAAGGACTCTTCATCTAGGCATGGTATCCTTGTATGGACCACTTCTGTTTTGGTCCACACAGATACAATGTGGATGATAGAATCATGGTTAAAAAGGAGCGTGCAAAGAAATGGAAATAAACCGCATGGGGAGCTAGCACTGCAATGTTTGGTTTTGCTTTGTAAGATAGCACTAATCCTTCAAAAGCTGACTATTTTGAAAACAGCACGCCCCGGCTTGCATCTCCATCTCATTGCACTTTTTCTGTCACATTTTTGGAACTAGGCAATATGGGCAGTTCTTGACTTACAACAGTTCGTTTAGTAACTGTTCAAAGTTACAACGGCACTTAAAATGTGACTTATGACCATTTTCCACACTTACAACTGTTGCATTATCCCCACGGTCACATGATCAAAATTCAAGACATTTGGCAACTGGTTCATATTTAAGACAGTTGTGGTGTCCACCCCCCCCCCCCCCGGGGTCCTGTGATTCTCCCTCTGTGATCTTCTGACAAAGTCAATGGGGAAGCCAGATTCACTTAACGACCTTAAAAAACTAACTTAACAACTGCAGTGATTCATTGAACAACTGCGACAAGAAAGGGCATAAAATGAGGCAGATCTCACTTAACTGTCTCGCTTAGCAACAGAAATTTTGGACTCAAATGTGGTCGTAAGTCAAGGACTACCTGTATCCCATATTCACTGCTATTTGCTGCTTTCACTCATCTTGATATAACACCAAAGTATGGTAATGTACCTCCCTTTTTTGGTCCTATATGTAATATGGCGGGTTAGTGGGAGCAGTATCCAATTGTATTTGGCTACCAGTGGGCACCCATCACCCCACAAATCCTGCTATACTGAATCATCCTAGTGAGGTGAGGCTGGGAGAGCTGAGTGAAGAATGCCTAAGGAGCCTAAGCCAGAATATAAGATCCCATCAGGATTACCAGAAGTGTCAGGGTGATCCCCGCTGACCAGTTAAAGCTGCCAGGCACTTACATTCAAGAGTAGCGATATAAGAAGATCCTGGAGGCAGATGAACAATTTACTGACAACTAATTGACCAACAACCAAAATAATCTCTCCATACATGGACATCACCACATGGAGTACAGGTAGTCCTCGACTTACCACCATTCATTTAGTGACCGAAGTTACAACAGCACTGAAAAGATGACTTACGGCCATTTTTCACACTTACGACCATTGCGGCATCCCCACGGTCACGTGATCGAAATTCAGATGCTTGGCAACTGGCTCATATTTATGACAGTTGCAGTGTCCTGGGAGTCACGTGATCCCCTTTTGTGACTTTCTGACAAGCCAAGTCAATGGGGAAGTCAGATTCACTTAAGAACCATGCGACTAGCTTAACAACTGCAGTGATTCACTTAACAACTGTGTCAGGAAAGACGGTAAAACAAGACAATGTCTCTTAATGTCTCACTTAGCAACAGACAGTCTGGGCTCAATTGTGGTCGTATGTCCTGAATCCAGATTTGACTCTTTTATTGGTACAAGGATTCAGTTATAACAACAAAGACTTGGCTAAGGGCCGACTGTGAAACAGGCCATGAACTGCTCATATACAAGTACCAAGTTAAGCTAAAGCAGCAGAAGAAAACCAACCATGATCTTGAGCACACAACTACCATTTTCAAGAAGAACATCAGGAATCACGTTGAGGTCCTGAACCACATTGAGAGGGAATTGACTCTATTATTGGTACAAGGATTCAGTTATAACACCAAAGACTTGGCCAGGGTGGAACAGGCCATGAACTGCTCATATACCAAGCAGAAGAAAGCCAACCCTGATCTTGAGCACACAACTACCATTTTCAAGAAGAACATCAGGAATCACTTTGAGGTCCTGAACTTCATTGACAGGGAACTAGAGGAACCGCGGAATGAAATCAAAGAGGTTAAGGAGGGATGTGCCAAAGATGAAGAATTAGGGAAAGAAACCCAAAACACGGACAACTGCCAGCCTTAGCAATGACAATGAAGACACTGAAATGATACATAGCTAGGTCTTCGTTCAGTTCACACATCCGCGCGAACAAGGACGGGAAGAGAATAGCTGGCACGGAAGGGAAACGGTAGTAAAGCTCTTATCCTTCTGAGTTTCCCTCCCGGCCTCTTTTTTGTAAAAGGGTTGAAAAAAGTACATTGAATTATACTTTCGAACCGATGTCCAATTCGAATCGCTTCCTTGCTCACGAGTGACAATCCAGCCTGAAGATCTAAACCACCCTTTCCTTCCTTCCCCGTGTTAATCCGATTACGATTCCCGAAACGGTTGTGACACACTTACCTCCCCAAGCGAGTTTCGATCAAACGCTTATGCTATTCTTCTGCAAGTCCGGGTGCTCATTAAAAGCACGGCATTATTTGTGCTGCATTTAGTTCGTTGCGCACAGCATATTATCATGCAAGCTCACTCTCCACCCCCTTTTAATCACCGAGAGGTTTATCGGGAAGGGTACTTTGCTTACAAATAGGTTCTGGGGAAAACAGCTGCGATTGAAAGGAAGTTAAGACTAAGTCCCCACCCCCTCCAATGACAATTTCCTTCCCCGTTGCACTCTGGGACTAGTAGTTTCCCGTTTCCTGTTTGTCCATTCTCTCCTTAAGCCGAAGTACTGCAATCCCGTGATGCCGTTTCATCGGCGAATGTAGCGCATGCGCCGTTGAAGCTGACAAGAGGCCTTACTGGTCCAAAGCTTGTTTGCACTCCGCGTCCCTCTCCTTGAGGCAGTCGTGCCTTTTGGGGTGAGTTATTGGGCCGTAGATTTAGGGAGTTGTTGGCGAAAACATAGTGGGGAGGCATGGTCAGTTAATGGAGTTCTCCAGTTAATATTCATGGAAGAGCGGAGGTGGAGGCAAGGGCGGCAGCGAAAATGTGTGCCGGGCGCTAAAAAAAAAAACAACCCGAAAAAAGGAAGGAAGAGAGTCGATTGCATGTTTCTTGCAAAATGGTGCGGTAACGGGGAGATATTACCACTCTGAAAAAAAGCATTTTTCCCCAGTGATAAGTCGGAAGTGGGTTTCTATTTGCAAAGAAGAAACAGCTTATGGGATTCTTATGTAGCATTGGTTCCCATGCACAGATGCAAGACGGTAGTTTATCGGCCAGCGTAAAGCAAGGGTTGGGGAACAGAGCTGAAAAAATCCTATGCCTGTAGATTGTTTTGTGTAGGGAGTTTTTCCACAAATAATTTATTTGTGAGTGATCGCTGTTAACGCTGAGGATGCTTCTGTTCCTCTCTTTCTCTTAGAGGACGGGAAGATGAGTAGCTCAGAGGAGGTATCTTGGATTTCCTGGTTTTGTGGTTTGCGTGGCAATGAGTTCTTCTGTGAGGTGAGTTGGGAAGCATTGTCCACTAAATGTGTATGTGGACATATTCAGTGTGGGAGATGGAAATTAGCAGTGTCCCTTTTAAAAAAAGTTTTGATTTGAACAACATTGAAAGAGATGGTAGAGGGTTTTAAATAAATAGCTGCTGACAATTTCAGAAATGTGTTAACTTGGGTCTTAATGTACCTTGAGAAAGTAAAGTACAGACACTTGAGAAGTCAAGATCAATTGATCCTGGTTTCTATTTGTTTTCAGGTGGATGAAGACTACATCCAAGACAAGTTCAATTTAACTGGCCTCAATGAACAAGTTCCCCACTATCGCCAGGCTTTGGATATGATCCTCGATTTGGAACCAGGTGGGAAACGATCTAAATCTGTTTGTATCATGGATTACTTGACATTACAGGGACTGAGCACCACTTCCTTGGTGCTCTCTGAGCTTCCTTGTTTTCTTGTAGAATGTTCATTACCCTTAACAAAGTAACATCATCAGTGCTAGTAAGCGGTGCTGTTTGTTGTCAGTTTATATTCTAGTACGACAGGGACTTTGAAAACGTGATTAGTGGGTTGTAACCTCTTGACCCTGCTATGCCTCCCTGCTTGATGTTGGTACACATGCTGGCAACATGCACTTGACATGTGCATGCAATAGCCATTACTCAGAAGACATTTTGGTGAAACTAATCAGGGCTCATTGGATATGCCACTGGAAACTCTTCATATGTATGTAGCCAGGATCAGAAACATGATGAATTGTCACAGGTTGATCATATGGGAAGCTTTTGCTAACCAAAGTAGAAAATATTGGGATTCATAATCTTCAGACATCCTTTTTCTTTCCAATTTTTCAAAATAGGTGGCCCTTGATTTATAATCACAATTGAGCCCAAAAATTCCATTGATAAGGAAGGCACTTAAATGAGTTGTGCCCGTTTTACAGTCTTTTTGCCACAGTTGTTAAATGAATCGTTAAGTTAAGTGAATCAATGCAGTCATTAAGCAAATCTGGCTTCCCCCATTGACTTTTCTAGTTTGAAGCTGGCTGGGAAGGTTACAAATAATAATTACATGACCCCAGAACAGTGCAACTGTCCTAAATACATGCCAGTTGCCAGTCACCCGATAAAAAGAAATGGAACTTGAAAATGGGTTGGATTCAATTTAAGGGGGTGGAGGAAAATATTCCTCCAATTTTGGAAGATGCAGTTGGTTAGCAGCATGGAATGCTGTTGACTGCTTCCTTCTATGCCTCCCTCTTTTCTCCCTCCCAGTCACATGACTGACACTCTGCCTGGGCCCCATGTCACAGCCAACATATACAGATGCAGTATGTGGAGAAAGCAGAAAACTATGGCCACAGCTGGCAAAGGGTTTGGAAAGAATTCCAGGAACCACACTTTACATTCTTTTTCCTGTTTCATGTCATAAGTATAGAAGCCACAGGTTATACAATATGCTATTATTAACCACCATATCCCTTTGTTCAACTGTCTTCATAAATATTAATTCTCTGAGGGCCTGGTAATCTAAAATGAATCCTGATTCAGTCCCCAAAAGCAGGATTTTTAAATTTTTCCAGTTTTCTATTAAAATTCATTTTGTTTTGTGCCTTCAAGTAAGTCTTGATTCCTGACAACTACATGGACAATTTCTTGCAGTTTTCTTGGCAATGTTTCTGGTATTGCCATTGCCTTCTTTCTAGGGCTAAGAGAAAGGGCCTGACCCTAAGTCTTCAAACCGTTTTTGTGCTTAAGGCAATATCAGAACTCAGTTTCTAGCCTGGTGCCTTTAACTAGTGCAACAGCTCACTCTCTCACTGATTTTAATGTGTATAAAAATAAAGGCTTGCTAAGAATAACAGCAAGAATGTAAAAGGAATAGGAGAAATACACACTTAAAAGCTTGTTGATTTGAAACATCTGAGAAATGACATAGACACCTACCATGTTTGAGAAATAGATTAAAGTAATTTATAAGTTTCTAATCTTAATTTGTTAAAGTAAACTGAACGAAATATTTTGCCAGTTGTATTACATTGTGAATTACAATTTAGTGTGGCAGGAATAGAGTGGAAGACAACAATGGTTAAGAAAATACTGGCTAAGTAAATGCATAACAGGAGAAGTGAGCTAACAATGTAGAATCAATACCTGGTAATGCTTCAGTAGAAAAGTACAACTTTCTCCCTCTTCGTCAATGTCACAGTGCATTGCAGCAGGGCTCTTCCTTCCCTTTCTCTTGCAGATGAAGAGCTGGAGGATAATCCTAACCAGAGTGACTTGATCGAACAGGCAGCTGAAATGCTCTATGGACTTATTCATGCCCGGTATATCCTCACAAACCGTGGTATTGCCCAGATGGTAATTATCCATGCTATTTAGTAAGCGGGTACTCTGTAAAATCTTTTTTTAAATGTTCCTGTAGAGAGGTTCCCAATCGGAGATTATAAAACCTAAAAGAGAATAACTTTTAATGTATATTGCAGATCTAGATCAGCAGTCCCCAACCTTTCCTGCTTTGTGGATTGGCGGAGGGGAGGGGATGGCTCTGCATGAGCGGTGGGTGAGTGTCCGCATTTATGCAGCATCTGGCATACGTGCCTGCCACTCGCCGCCCATACTAATGGAGCTTTGCACATACACACATGCTCATCCACCACTTCCGGGGATTGGGGACCCCTGATCTAGATGATTGGGTTAAGTGCAGCTTCCTTAAATATTTTCCTTCAACATTTCTCTGCCCTGTGCCAGCAAATCAGTTCCTTTCCAATTTATGGAAAGATTGTATTTTCTATAGTTTTTCTCCTCCTCTATTTCTAGCTTGAGAAATACCAGCAGGGAGACTTTGGATACTGCCCTCGAGTCTATTGTGAGAATCAACCTATGCTGCCCATTGGTGAGTATGTTATGTTATGGAAGAAATGATTTGGAGCTAATGTAAGGGGCCTATTTTATAGGAGGAGATGAAGAAAAAAAAAACTGGACTGCAGAATCAGGGTGAAATAGTGGGCAGATTGAATCATAGGATGCTTTCAGTTCAGGCTCTTTTAGAACTAAATTCTTGAATCGTCCATTTTGGAAACCTGGAAACTAGATCTGGGGACTGTGGATGGAAGTCAGGTCGGTAAGTCTGTTCCAGAAGCCGTATCAAGTAGCTTCTTTAAACTAATTTAATTTCTGAATTCGATCTTACCGTGCTTTGTCTTCACTGCTAGGTTTATCTGATATCCCAGGGGAAGCTATGGTCAAACTGTACTGCCCCAAATGTATGGATGTCTATACTCCCAAATCTTCCCGCCATCATCACACAGATGGTGCCTATTTTGGAACTGGTTTTCCTCACATGTTATTCATGGTGCATCCTGAATACCGGCCGAAGCGACCAGCCAATCAGTTTGTGCCCAGGTAAGGCCCCCTCAAATGAGTAACAGAATATACTGAATAAAAGTTCGGTCATCTCTAATGTTATTGCTGCCACCCAAAAAAAAGAAAAAGAAAGGATGTAGTTGTTCCCTAAATGAATGAAGGATCATTTCATTATTATTATTATTATTAAGGATAGAGTTGCACTAGAGACTTCTCAGACAAAAGTGGACACCTCTGTGCTGCTGAAAAAAGAACTCTTGAAAACAGGTCTACTTTTTGTGTTGTCAGTGCTTACTTGCCACTGATCTCGTAGCTCATAAATTCTCATTTCAACACTAGCCAGAGCCTGGGATGTTATTGTTATGGTTGTTTTCAGAGACTCAGTGAATGTTGAAACATAGCAACGTTAAGCAATACTGTTAGACTCTCTGTGAGGGCTGGCTGTGCTGCTTCCCAGTATTTGGCTCAAGAAGAAGTGCAGTTCAAATCATTGTTAAATGTGATGAAGCAATGGAATGGAAGTAAAGGGTTAATAGGACACTTCCCTATAAAGAAAGAAGGCAGGCAGGCCAGAAGCTAAGAGAATAGACAGACACTGAGTGTAAGAGAAGCAGAAGCAGTTGACAATGTGATCAGAGTTAAAAGAGAGGGAGGAAATGTAAAGAAGCAGTATATGAGCCATGGTGGCGCAGTGGTTAGAGTGCAGTTACTGCAGACTTCTGCTGCCTGCCAGCTGCCAGCAGTTTGGCAGATCGAATCTCACCAGGCTCAAGGTTGACTCAGCCTTCCATCCTTCCGAGGTAGGTAAAATGAGGACCCAGATTGTTGGGGGCAATATGCTGAACTCTGTAAACCGCTTAGAGAGGGCTGTAAAGCGGTATATAAGTCTAAGAGCTATATTGCTATATATAAAAGGCAGATACTGGTAGCTCTTACAGCTATTTAAACAATTATTCTGTAAATAATAATGGAAATATATTCTGTAATATACAGAAGAGTATCCTTTTCTTAGATCAAATTTTAACTGCTTATAAACAACTGATCCTCTGAATAAATGAGGTATGATAACAATTCTCTTCCTACTCCAAACCCAGTTTGAGATACTGTGCTGCCAGAAAAAAGAGAAGAATCTCAGTAGAGAAACTTACCATTATGGGGCAAGATTTTAAGTATATATATATATTTTCCCCCTCAAAATAAACCTGGAAAACCAGAATCACAAAGTACATCTGAAAGTATTACCTTTTGAGAAGTGTAATAAAACTTTATCCAGAGAAAATATTTTTTTCTAAACCACATTCTCTGGAAACCTTGATTTTACAGTGCTTTTCGTATCCTTAGGAAGTTAAGTAAACTTAAACCAAAGTTATTTTCTTGAGGCTTGTAGGTATAACATTGGCCCAATTCCCACCTCTATCAAATTTCACAGTTTAAAAAAAACCCTAAGATTCCAAGTATTCATACTGAAATCTGACAAAGTCTATGTATACTTTGACTGAAAATATATGTTGGTTACTAGGGCAAGACTTTTACATCTTCCTTCCCATCCCACTTTATTTAACTCCTTTATTTCTTTCAGACTTTATGGATTCAAGATCCATCCTATGGCTTATCAGCTGCAGCTTCAGGCCGCCAGCAATTTCAAGAGCCCAGTCAAAACTATCCGTTGATCTTCTGTATCCAGGTGCCCAGGATCCTTCCCTGAAAACGCCCTTTACTCCATTCAGGGCTGCTCATACTTTGATTTTTGGTGAAGTCCCCTATGGACTGTTTGTCACTTTCGGCCTGATTTTTAGTCTCATTTCTGGTGCGTGGTTAAAATGAATAATAAAACAATTTCTGTTAATTCCCAGAAACACAGACTGTGACAGATACATTCGGTAGCCAACTTAAATGTCATAATTTTGTGGGGGATTTTTTTTCCTTTTTTAAAAATAAAAAATAAAAATAAAAATGTAAAAGGTGAGAATTAAGGGGCCTTTTTTGTCCAAGAGAAAGGACTGAATTTTGGCAAGGAATGCTATAGAATAAAGTAAAGGATTAAACAGAAAAAAATACATACGATTATACCAGAAAAATAAACCTGAAAGCACTGAATTATCCCAGATTCTAAATTGTAAATGTAATATAATGTACCACTCATGCATTTTTATTTCAAATAATTGTCCACTTGAGTATGTTTATAAGGAGTGAAGGAAGATGAACTATTTGCATAAGTAGAGTTTTAAATAAATAATTTTGATTGAGTTAGAATTATATTCAAATAACTTCATTGTAGTCATTAATCAGAAAGGAACGCAGTGTCTCACTTTGTTCGGATGCTGGGTTGGAGGTTGGCAAGCCTGCGTTCGAGACCCAAGTGTTGCTGTGTGGCAGGGTGAGTCCCGTCATTCACTCCAGTTCCTTGACGGGGACATGAAAGGAACACCCCACCCTTTCAACCCGGGAGCGCGCCTTGAACGGTGCCTCTGATAGAAGGACCAGAAGAAAGAGTTACATAAGATTTAACTTGGAAGGAAAAGATCAAAGTAACAAGAAATTCTGCGTCCTGGACACTGTGTGAATTGCCATGAGGGAAAGGTGAATTAGAAATATTTAGTGAGAGTATTTCTAGCACAGAACATCATCATTTACCATATTTTTCGGAGTATAAGACACACCTAGATTTTAGAGGAGGAAAACAAGGAAAAAAGTATTCTGAACCAAATGGTGTAGTAATATATTATTTAATAAAATACCAGTATAGCAGAATACATTTTACAACCATGTACACTTTGTACAACCATGTACACTTTTTACAAACTTCAAACTTGACAGCTTTAAGACTAGTGGACTTCAACTCCAAGAATTCCTCCTCCAGTCATGCTAGCTCAGGAATGGGAGTTGAAGTCCACAAGTCTTAAACTTGCCAAGTTTGAAGACCCTTGCACCCCTAATCCAGGGGGTCTTCAAACTTGACAGCTTTAAGACTAGTGGACTTCAACTCCCAGAATTCCTCCCCCCAGTCATGCTAGATGGGGTAATTAGAAGGCAAAAACACCCCCTTCTTTGCGAAAAACGGCCCATTTTTTGGCCTTTTTTTGCAAAAACGAGGCATGCAGAGGGTTTGGGAAGCCTGCAGAGCACTCCTAGGGGGTGGGGGAAGGCAAAAATGCCCCCCTTTTTGCAAAAAACGGCCTGTTTTTCACAAAAATGGGATGCAGGGGCGGGGCTTTGGGAGGCCCAAAATGGCTGTATTTGGTGTATAAGATGCACCGACATTTCCACCCTCTTTTTAGGGGCAAAAAGGTGCGTCTTATACTCTGAAAAATACGGTATATGCCCAATCTATTTGATTTATGAGCTGTTGATCTATTAAAGAGAAGTTGGATTTCCTGTCAAATTATTAGCAGTTTAATTGTATATCCCTCTAAGCTACTATTTCTCACTAACTTATCCTAGCGAGCACTATGCTTTAGACTAGCTCTTCATACTTTGCACAATAGGAAATTCAGTGGCCTACAGTGCTTTTGCTTTATCCATGTTCTGCAGTGGTGCTGTTGCTATCACATCTATTGTTGCTGACTGTGCTTTCCAGTCACTGCCCAATTCACTCACGGTGACTCTGGGTGGCTTAGAGAAATAAAACCCTCAAATAGAAAAACCAACAAACTCCCATTTCTCCAGTGACCATCTTTTGCAGAAGGTAGGTATGTATTTTAGCCAGGTGACTTCAACCAGGTGCTAAGGCTTAGCAGCTAAGCCGTTAGATCTTTTCTTCTCCCCTCCAAATCCATAGAACTGTTGCTTTTGGTAATTGCTCTCCCTTTTCTCTTCCCCGGCTTCTCTCATGTTTTCCCAAAGTGAAGGATATTGCCATGTACTGTAGGATGATTTCAAGTTATCTTAATTCCTGCAAACAAGGTTTATTCAAGGAAGAGGCTATGCTCCACCTCAGGATTGCTGAAAAGAAGGAATAGCTGGAATTTAGAGAAATGAAGGGTGCAGTAATTCATAGGGATAACCTCTCATTTTTCTAGTAAGATAAACTGCTAGAAAAAGAGCTGAAAATTCCTTTTATGCTACTTTTGCTGATCATCACTTTTAGCTAAAATGAGCTGAAATACACCTTCCCTTCAGGAAATGCATGGATGCCACTGGTTCATTAAAGGAGCATCATCAATCTAAGTGGTTCTCCAACTCTGTCCCTGCAGTTCCAACTTTTCGGTATCTCTTTTCCTTGTGCATTCTTCAGCATTGTAAGAGCATCTCCCTGATTTGAGAAAATATAGCCAGTAGATTTTGGACTCTGATTTCACCAGGGATAATTTTAACTTATCCCAGGCACTATCTATGGCAGAGGTATTCAAACTTGGCAACTTTAAAACTTGTGGACTTCAACTCCTAGAATTCTCCAGCCAGCATAGCTGGCTGGAGAATTCTGGGAGTTGAAGTCCAGAAGTCTTAAAGTTGCCAAGTTTGAGGACCCCCTGATCTATGGATTAAACAGAATTCTAAATGTCTACGGTCAGAAATTTCTCTTTCAAATATACAAATTTGATAAATTAGGCAAATACAGCTTTAAATACATCTAAATCATGAAGCTAAAAAGTATTTCACATGTGTGAAGCTTGTATACTTGGGAGGTGGGCTGCATTCATTTGAATAACAGCTATTGGGGTATATAATGTCACATTTGAAATTACTCTTCTCCCATTGGCTCTTTATTTTTATAAGCACAGGAGAGCAACCATTCCCCAAATAAAGTGAAAATGCTTCTCATGATTTTGATTTGAACTTTTGTCACTGGCACCTTCTAAAAAGAGAGCATGTTAAGAAAGGCTTATATCATGAAAAATTAGACATCCCATAATATAAGCATAAGAATTCAAAAGAGCATTGTATTCTGAATAAAAAAAACAGCTGAAAAGGAAATTGTTTTATTATCTATCAAGCACTTTGGCAAGGTCCTGGTTTCTAAAAGAAAGAATTTTTACATTATTCTTGTTAGGTTAGACTTATGGCCATTTATGAACAATACATTTAAAAAAGAGAAGCAAACAAGGCCAATTAAAATATAAGAAAAGCCATGTTAGCCAGTGCAACAGTACTAAAAAAAAACCAATTGCAAGTATTACAAAGTCCATTCTATGTGGCCCCCACCAAGGAGAGGCTCCCAGCATAAGATATTTTACCTTGAAAATATCCACTTTACAGTATGTTGGGGTCTCAGACTGTTTTATTCTAACTATTATTCTACTATTATAAAACTATTCTAAACCAGTCCTTCAGTGGTGTTGGACTCCCAATGCCAGAATCCTTATCACAGCTGCTGGATGTTTTGTGTGAGTGTGAACTTTTGAGTCAGTATTTTTTTTTTAATTTATGGAAACTAAAACTGAAATGGTTTGCCATTACCTGCTTCCTAGGGCTGAGAGTGACTGGCTGGCCCAAGATTACCCAGCCGGTTTTGTGGGAACTCCCAGTCTCTCGCCTGGTTCCTTAGTCATTAGACAAAACTGGCTCTCCCTGATTGCAGTCCCCTTTAGCTGACTCCCTACTTTTTTTGGTAGCAAGATGTCTAATTTTATTGGCATCCTATTTAGAATAGAATACAATTCTTTATTGGCCAAGTGTGATTGGACACACAAGGAATTTGTCTTTGGTGCATATGCTCTCAGTGTACATAAAAGAAAATATACATTTGTCAAGAATCATGAGGTACACTTAATGATTGTCATAATTAAGTGTTGTACCTCACGATTCTTGACAAATGTGTACTCAAATGTACACAATGCTTGAAAGGTTTTTAAAGAGGGGGCAGAAAAATGTTTCAAATAAACAAGGATGCATATGGACTAGCATCTCTGTCTCTCTATAGCCAGCAACATGCCTACCACTTTTAGACACCTTGGCAAAAAGGAATCTGTAAGGGAATCACTTCCAAAATTGTTCATGTGTATAAATCCCATTTACTCTAAGCCTGTCTCAACGATTCAGCAGATAAATAGGAATGGGTTATAGCTTAAATCTGCCAATCTGGATTTAAAGCTGTTTACTTGCCTTGTGAGAAATCTTAACCTTAGACTCTACAGTCGACCTCACCCCATTCCTAAGACGTCTGTAAGGGGTGTGCATAAGCGCACCATCGTGCCTACCGTCCCTGTCCTGTCCTATTGTCTAAATTTACCTATACATACTTTGCTTTTGTATTTGTATTTGTTTATTTTGTCAAGCATAAATGAATATAAGCAAAGTACAAACAGTAAAACATGATTTTCCATCCATCCATACTTTGCTTTTGTTTATGTTTATATCATACCTGTTATCTTGTACACGTGTTGACAAAATAAATAAATAATTTTGAGGGGAATTACAAAACAGAATAATTTTGAAAGAAATATTGGCTGCTTTCCTTTTTGCCTTTCTTTTCCTATCCACTAAACACTTAGTTGAAGTTTTCAGTCATATAGCTGAGGTGTCAATTTTTGGGGGCTACCATAGACTCTCCTGCAATACCTATGCTTGCAATTCTGGCTGCAGTCTGCACAGGTTTCCCTTGTTAATTCCTTCATTTAATAGGAATAATTAATATTTCCACCTGAGATCTGCGTAAAACCTGGTGCCCTTTGCAAAAACGCATCCCCTCCCCTTAAGAGGTTCTCCTTGTGCAAATCTAATCCCGCTCCCAATGCAGCCAATCCGCAACAGGCCACTCATTGTCCACAAATCAGAATTGCAGCATGGCGAAGACCACGGATTAGTCGTGCTGCGAAAGGCTGCTGGGAACTGTAGTCACACGGCTCTCCTTTTGCCCCCCCCCATTAAAAATACATTCCTGGATATAATCAAGGGGAATTCTGGGAGCTGTAGTCTAAATAGACTTTTCTCTGCATACCTTCAAAAAGATAGATTTCCGTCCAAGCCGCGAATAGATCGTGGAGATTGCAAACATTTTTTAAAAATTATTTCTATTTTTTTAAATGTCTATTTAACGCACACGTATGCACCCGCCCTCTCGCGGCTCCGTTGATGAACGCTCATAATCCCACCTGGAAAAAGCCGTAGATCCGTTTTCCATCTCGTTAATTGGTGCTCGGCGTTTCACTCCGGATTGGCTGGTAGTAAAAAAGCACCTGCCAGCTGAAAGCTATTTCAAGATTGCCGGGGAAAAGCCTGGGACAATTAAGGGTGTTGGTTTGGTTTGCGGAGTGTGCTGCGACTTCTACGAGAAATCGAAAAACGATGGCAGTGGTGAGTAGAAAAGGCAGTGTGTGTGTGTGTGTGTGGTATGTATGTATGTATGTTCTGTGATACAGAAGTGCTGATGTTGCTCAGCCGCGAAAGGAAGAGATGAGAGCAATATGACTGTACTGTTTAGGACGGTTTTATTGAGGCTTGGCAACTTGAAAACGGGTGGAGAGAGTCCAACTCCTAGTATCTCCTAGTATCGCATGGGAGTTGGAATCCACCAATCTTCGAGTTTGCAAAGTTGGAAAAAACAAACAAACGTTGGTTTAGAACAGGGGTCCCCAAACTTGGCAATTTTAAGACTTGTGGACTTCAATTCCCAGGATTCTCCAACCAGCTATTCTGGCTGGAGAATTCTGGGAGTTGAAGTCCACAAGTCTTAAAGTTGCCAAGTTTGAAGACTTCTGGTTTAGAAGTTTGATGTAAAACAAGTTTAAGCATTTTGTCAGAAGTGCAAAAATTATACCGGAGCTCATATTAAAATACACTAAAGGAAACATTTATTGGACGTCTGTCCAATCTTGGTAAGATTTCAATCAGAATAGAGCTGGAAGGGGCCTTAGAGGTATTCTAGTCCAGCCTCCTGCACAAACAGGAGACCCTACACATTTCAGATAGGTGACTGTCCAGTCGCTTCTTAAAAACCTCCAGTGATGAAGCACCTACAACTTCTGGTGGCAAGCTTGTTCCACTGGTTAATTGTCCTCACTGTTAGGAAGTTTCTCTTTAATTCCAGGTTGCACCTCTTTGGTTAGTTTCCATCCATTGCTTATTGTCCTGCTTTCTGGTGCTTTGGAAAATAAGTTGACCCCCTCTTCTTTGTGGCAGCCCCTCAAATACTGAAAGATTGCTATCATGTCACCCCTTAGTCTGTCTTTTCTCTAGACTAGCCATACCCAAACCCTGCAACCATTTTTCATATGTTTTAGTCTCCAGACCCTTAATCGTCTTAGTTGCTCTTCTTTGCACTTTTTCCAAAGTCGCAACAACTTTTTGGTAATGTGACCAAAACCGGATGCAGTACTCCAGGTACTAAGACTTTATCCAAGCTGAAAACAATTTTGGGTGGGAGACCCTTTGTGTTTTACAAGTTGGAGAAAGGTACGCTAAGGTAGCCTCCTCCCCCTTCCACAGCCCTGGTGGGAGAGTCTATAGTGCAGCGTTTCTCAATGTTGGTAAGTTTGAAATGGGTGGACTTTGACTCTCAGAATTCTGGGAATTGAAGTCCACCCATCTTAAATTAACCACGTTGAGAAACACAGCTGTAGTGTATGAGACGCTGAGGGTTATTGACATTAGCCTGTCCGGGTTGCTTTTCCACATTTTGATCCAATCCCTTTTAGAGCATTGCGAATTAAATATTATCCTTGTGTGTGTAATAGGATTATGTAATGAACAAAAAGATATTTTCCACTGCTTTGGATCTCTCACTAATCTTCTTAGCAAAACTTGGCTTCTCACTGTGAGAAAATATTGTCTCTCTTCTCTGCAATGTGCACAAACTTTGTACTACATACCTTTGCATAAATGCTTTGTACTCTCTAAGCTATCTGAAATTACCCCAATTACTTGATCTCCTGGGTTTCAACCCAGCTGCAGTCTCATACTGAATTGCGAGCTCATTTTTTCTTCTTTTCCTTACATAAACTTTTTATGGAAAGCTGTATATGCTGAGCTTCGTGTATATTAGTTATTTTCTACCTAGCTAGGATAACTTTATTCATAAGCAATTAAGTTTACAGGAACTCCCCCCTTATTCACCGTATAGGTTATCAGTTTGAAACAACGTATAAAGAATTTATAATTTGATATTTTATTGTAAACACAAGTATATCTGGAATTTTTAGGTATGAGTTTTTAGTTTTGAGAAATTAGAGTAGGGAAAAAAAGAATGATGAGTAAAGAAAACAAGGATGGATGAAAGCACTAGGGTTTGGATGTAAGGATAAAGAGATAAAATAATAAAATAATTAGCAAAGAGAAGTAAACAATAGCGGTTAAATTAATTAATTGGAAGACTATTTGTGTAATCCAGATGACGAAACTAGACAAAGGAGGCATCGAGAGTTAAATAACATATACCGAAAATAATACTATGGAGAATTGGAATGCAATGTAGTTTACTGTATTTAAAAGATGATATATGTTAATTAAGGTTCATTGAAGGTATATGACTTTACATGTGTGTTTTTGACTGTGGAGAAAAATAAAAAAAAACTTTACCTGAAAGTTTACAGGAACTTAGCCTAAACAAAACAAGCTTCACGCATTATGCTGAAGTTTAATTGGGTTTGCTTAGCTTTGGCTTAACATGTGCAACCCAAACATTTTTAGGTTTCAAAATGCAAATTTTAATGGAATGTGAGAAAGACCTTGAAATGTGGAATGAAGAAATGCTGCCTAGGGAATGGTCAGATAAGAGAGGGCATACCCTGTAGGTCCCTAATGGGCAGAGCAAGAGGCTCAGTCAGGGGGGACTCTCCTTAATTCCTCAGGCTGTAAAGAAGATGGAAAAAATTTCCTGTTTTCAGACTTGCAAGATTCTGTTTAATATAGCTTTACAACAAAGTAGAATTAGCTATCGAGTCATGTCTCCTCTCTGTTCTGCCAGGGAAAGCTAACAAAAATAGGTCAGTAGGATGTACAAATCTACTCAATTGTGGTTTATTCATGAATCCATGTGAAATCACATTGTGATGTGAGAATTTGGCTATGGTCTACAGTAGAGATGGAAAATTTGTGGAAACACTGAAGTGGGTTGAAAAACAATCAGGTTTCTGGGAAAACACTTCCAGAATTTGAAATACGTGTAATTTTTTTAAAATAGCATCTGTCTTGTGTCTTTTAATCTATAAAAATAACAAGGGAAGCACATATAAGCACAAAGGAGGAACAAGTGCTTTTTTGGCATGAAAAGAAATGTTCTAAAAAAATGAACTGAAAGAGTACTTAACGGTAGTACAACGTCTGCTGCTCAGAGAAATCCTATGCGTTGCTTTCCGTAGAAGTTTTATGTAAAGAAAACAAGAAAAACCAAGCTTTCTTTCTTGATTTTTTTCCCTGTGCTTTCCATTTTTATTGATCATGAGGTAATTACAGAATATTGATTAATGTTCTTTTCTGTTTTGGGCTAGAACAGTGGTTCCCAACCTGGGGGTCGGGACCCTTTTGGGGGTCGAACGACCATTTCCCAGGGGTCGCCCCGGCATCCTCAGCTCCCCCCCCCATTGCTACAAGTCTGGCCATATCGCGCCCCACAACCCGCGCCCCCACCGCGCTCCACCCTGCTGCCGCCATTTGGATTATTTTACCGTCTGCGCATGCGCAGCACGCTTTGCGCATGCGCAGAGGGTAAAAGAACCCAAATGGCGGCGGCGGGGTGGGTCACGGTGGGGGCACGGGGACGGGGCGGGGGTCGCAGCATTAGGAAGGTTGGGAACCACTGGGCTAGAAGTTTGGCAATTCTCACCCACTGCTCTTCTTTTTTAGCAACTGGTTGCTCACATGAAAATCAAGTCCGGCGATTGCATCAAAGTGAAAGGCCAGATAGGAGTAGATGCCGAGAGGTTTGTCAATAATAGAATTGTAATTACATCACAAAGAATATTGGGTTGGAATGGATGGATTTTGGGTTGAATTCATTCTGTGATGAAGGGACACTGAATTCATTTTTGTTCAGTGGATAGTTGGACCTGTACATGCCCTTTAAATTATCATTTGTTGTAATTTTTTGGAGAACCTGGGTAATTTTTTTAAAAATGTAACAATGAATTGTCTTTGCATGATTATATAATGATATTCCCCTTAATGCAGTGGTTCTCAACCTTGCTAATGCTGCGACCCATGCCCCGTGCCCCCACCACGACCCACCCCGCCGTTGCGCCCGCCCTGCGACCTCCACCCCACCGCCGCCATTTGGGTTCTTTTACCCTCTGCGCATGCGCAAAGTGTTCTGCGCATGCACAGAGGGTAAAAGAAGCCAAATGGTGGTGTCCGAGCAAAGTCTCCCGACCCCTGTGAAAGGGTTGTTCGACCCCCAAAGGGGTCGCGACCCCCAGGTTGAAAACCGCTGCCTTAATGAATGCCAAGTAATATTAAATCCTTCAGGCGCCATTTAAAACACACAGAAAATGAAGCATATTGGTCTTTGACTTGAAAAAAGCTTGAGCTTGGAATTGTTCTGCAATTCAGGGTTGTTTTTTTTGCATGTGCATGTGGAGTACAAGGGCAGTGTTTTTCAAAGTTACCAACTTTAAGATGTGTGGACTTCAGCTCCCATGTTTGCCGACTGGGGAATTCTGGGAGCTGAAGTCCGCACATCTCTTTATTTTTATTTATTTATTTATTTCGTCAAGCATGTATTAGATAACAGATATAGGTATAAACATGATTATGAATACATGAAATGGATATGAATAAAATGGAACATTAGGACAGGGACGGTAGGCACGCTGGTGCGCTTATGCACGCCCCTTACAGACCTCTTAGAAATGGGGTGAGGTCAACAGTAGAGTAGTTGTAAGATATATGTCTGATATATGTTAATATCAGTCTTGCTGATATTGGAAAAATACTGATCCAGGGAAGGCAGGGAGTTAAAATTTGCTAGGCACATAGAATGAGACTGTTGAACATGTTTTGGCACATCAAGTCTAACCTTTGGCTCAAAGGTCCAACATGTATTCATAAATTGGTTATTTATGGATCAAATCCCAAATTACTCTAAGGGTAATTATTGGGTAGCTATTCTAATGTATTTTCAGATTGTATTTTCTAGCCCGGAAGAGAAAGGGTTAATCCTTTCCTGTGGACTTAGGAAATAAAGATGAAAGCCCAGAGTAGCCTTTGTAAGTAGGACTGCTCTGGACATCTCCTCTTTATGGTTTCTTTTTTATATTTGCACATGTACCGTGGAAGTAGAGGTCTGAATGTGACAATAGATTTCTTGGACTATCTACTAATGATCAAAACTTGTTCTTTCCAGCTTTGCCATCAACCTGGGCCAGAGTGAATCTGAACTGGTCCTTCACTTCAACCCTCGCTTTGAGAGTGAGGGGGATGTTAGGACCATTATTTGCAATTCCAAAACGTGTGGAGAATGGGGGATGGAAGTCAGGGAGGCAACATTTCCTTTCCAACAGGGGGAAGAATTCAAGGTAAGAAAAACTCCCCTCCACTTGGTATCTTCTAGATAACAAACCGCAGCATGACTATCAGACCTGGAGGGCACCAGGTTGAGGAGAACCAAACTCTACAACTAATCACAATAAAAACAAAGTAGCTTATCAAGGTAAACAGAAAGGTTTATATCACTGGACAAGATTGGGGGCAGCTGTATTGGAGGGAATGGCTTTGCTTGAAAACCAGTTCATGTCTTATTGGATTAAATAAGTTTTAAAAAAACCCATTGCACTGGTAATTTACTATTGCAAGAATGCCTTTCTGAATTTACATTGACCTGGCAAGCTAATTTGCAATTGCCTTTGGTGTTGTTTAAAGTTGGACATTTGCTTTCTTGGTAATGGTAGCTTTTAACCAAGGTTTGCTGTATTTACCATATTTTTCGGAGTATAAGATGCACCTTTTTACCCCCCAAAAGAGGGTGAAAACTTTGGTGCGTCTTATACACCGAATGTAGCCCCCCCCACCCCCCCACCCCCCCACCCCCACCCTTTGGCCTCTGCTTTCCAGCAATTTATCTCCTTGCAGCAAGCAGGGAAGAGCCTGTTAAGCCAAGTAAGTCATTATCAGCTTTCCAACCCCCAGCTGATTTGCCAACTGCAAAACTGAAACAAACTAGCTGCAAAGAGGCAAATAGCTGGGAGAGACACGGCAGATTTTTATTTTCTGCTGAACTAGATGCAAGGGGGTAAGTAAATAACTATAAATGTCTGTAGAATGTTCAAATTATTAGACTTATTTTTAAAAGACTGCTTTATTATTGTTCTAGACAACTTAACAAAATGAAGAAGTTTAAAATAAATGATTGATCTGAAGAGGCCCAGTGCTATTGTGTTTTCTTTTAAATAATAGAGAATAATGTATACTTCCAGAAATTTTAATTAATTTTAACAGCTCTGTACAAATAGTCTGAAATGTAACAGTGTCCTGTTTAGTATTAAGATAAAGCATCTGAGTTAAATTCTAACAGTCATGTTTGGAGTATATCTATTTAAATAATTAGGAGGAGTTAGTGTGATTACATTTAAGAAAACTTTCTGGCATAACTGCCATAATGTACATTTCTCCAATTCTTTGCTATTTCTATGGGTCAGGCACACATGCACAGAAATACACAGCAAACAGTGTATATCATCTGTGCTGTTTGCTGTTTGGCAAATTGCTTGGAGGCAGAGGCCTTTTTTCCTTGTTTTCCTTCCCCAAAACTAAGGTGCGTCTTATACTCCGGTGCGTCTTATACTCCGAAAAATGCGGTACTTACTTGATTTGTATCCCAGCTAATGAACATTCAAGGGAGCTAACAAAATGTTTTGGTTTTAAAGCTCTAATCTTTGTGTGTGTGTGTGTGTGTGTGTGTGTGTGTGTGTGTGTGTGTGTGTGTGTGTGTGTGTGAGTGAGAGAGTGACGTAGTGAATATTGTCAGTTGTATGTCTATGCAGGATGATGCATCCTTATCCTAATATTATGGTACATTCCATTACAAGCAGGACACGTGATGCGATCTTATGCGCATGTGTGCATTCCTGATTCTCCATTATTCTCTTGTGGTTTGGCTCTGACCGGGAGCGGTAGCATTTAATTAGCAAGAATGTAATTATTCAGAATTTATTGTTTTTGTACCGAAATAAATATTTTCTATTAGACTTTTACCTTCGGCTTTATTTCTAAATGTCTGAGTTCTGAGAGAAAGATCAAACATCGCCTCTATGGAGATTTATTCTCCTTAATTGTGTGTGTGTGTGTGTGTGTGTGTGTGTGTGTGTGTGTGTGTGTGTGTGTGTGTGTGTGTGTGTGTGTGTTTTATGTGTGCCTTCAAGTCAGCTTTTGACTCCTGGTTGACTCTCCTGAAGACGTCCTGGCAAGTTTCTTGGCAAGAGTTTGGAAGAGGTTTGCTCTTGCCTGTTTACCAGGGCTTGAGAGAGGGAGACCGGCCCAAAGTCACCCAGCTGGCCTTGTGCCAAGATGGCACTAGAACTCACGGTCTCCCGATTTCTAGCCTAGTGCTTCAAGAATGACACCAAATGGACGCACTATTCTCATGAACTTTATAGCATCTTAACAATATAATAAACTGTATTTTAAGAGACTTCCTTTTTTCATATCTTCCAGCTCTTCGTCTGCTTTGATGCCAAACAAATCTCTGTGAAAATGCACAAGGGGAAAGAACTCAAGTTCCCAAATAGACTGGAAATGGGTACTGCGGAATACTTCTCTATTGTTGGCGATCTGAAAATTAGATCGGTCAGATTTGATTGAGCCCATCCCTTGTTTTGAAGCCTAAAATAAAACTTGCATGAATAAAGTGAGGCTATCCTTGCCTGATTTTTGTCATTCAGTGTTTGCTTGTCCGTACAAATTGCTGGTTTATATTTGTTTGCATGCAGTAATTCCAATTTTGCTTCCTGTCTGCTGGGATCTTTTGACACTAATTCTGTGAAGCAAGGCATCAGATGCAGTTCATGAAAACCTGTGCTTTAAATAAAAGTTAGTTTTAAAAGATGCCACCAGACTCTTCCTAAATTTTGGCTACTTGGGAGAGCAGAGTAAGAAGCAAATCTCTTCTTACACAGTCCAGTTATGAAACTTGTTGGGATAACTTGAGTTTGGACAAATTCAAACCAAGTGGACAATTTTACTTAGCAACAGAGTTTGTCTAAAAGGGAGCAAGGAGTCCGAGCTTGCTGTGTTACACCTCATGGCTGGGGCTGCTGGGAATTGTTGTGTTCTGCAGGCTGCTGTATTACAAGTTCCATATTCCTGGGCACAGTGTATATTTTGAGTGACATAATGCAGGAAGAGTCAACTACCTATAGAGTAGTTTGCCTCTTAATGGGAATCACTAGAGGTAAATTCAGTGAGGTTTCTTATAGCTTATAAATCTTGTGTTTTCTCCTATTGTCTTCTTGCCATTCCCCACCCACCCTCCCACCAAATCTTGTGAAAAAGATTAGCCTGGGGTCCTGCAATCTCCATAGCAGAGTGGCAGAGGTGGGATCCTACCTCTGATTGCCGGTGCGGTTAATTGCTGACTTCGCGGCAGAGCCGAAGAAGCTGCTCGAGCCTGCTCCCGTTCGCGGAGCGGGAGCATTCCCCGGGCGCTTTCCCCGCCCGCATGGAAGCCGCCCATGGCGTTCTTTTGCCCTACGCGCATGGCCCCATGCGCAGAGGGCAAAAGAACGCCATGGGCGGCTTCCATGCGGGCGGGGAAAGCGCCCGGGGAATGCTCCCGCTCCGCGAACGGGAGCAGGCTCGAGCAGCATCTTCGGCTCTGCCGCGAAGTCAGCAATTAACCGCACCGGCAATCAGAGGTAGGATCCCACCTCTGCAGAGTGAAGATACGAACTGTGGACTTGATGTTAGTCTATTTCCTATCACTCACAAGCTATTGACCCCTGACAGTGCTGAATTTCTACAGAAGCCACACTAGACCTGTATACTAATATAGAATAGAATGGAATAAGAATAGAATAACAGAGTTGGAAGGGACCTTGGAGGTCTTCTAGTCCAACCCCCTGCTTAGGCAGGAAACCCTACACCACGTCAGACAAATGGTTATTCAACATCATCTTAAAAACTTCCAGTGTTGGAGCATTCACAACTTCTGGAGGCAAACTGTTCCACTGGATAATTGTTCTAACTGTCAGGAAATTTCTCCTTAGTTCTAAGTTGCTTGATTAGTTTCCATCCATTACTTCTTGTCCTGCCCTCAGGTGCTTTGGAGAATAGCTTGACTCCCTCTCCTTTGTGGCAGCCCCTGAGATATTGGAACACTGCTGTCATGTCACCCCCCTAGTCTTTGTTTTCATTAAACTAGACATACCCAGTTCCCCTGCAACCATTCGTCATATCTTTTAGCCTTCAGTTCCCTAATCAACTTGCAATTTGCTTGCAAACATGTCATTACCCACCTAAGTAACATCTGGCATTTCTCATTTGATAATGGAACATCTGCGAGAAAACCACACTCTGTACCAAGGACTCCATTCTGGTATAGATTGAAAGCCAGCTAATTATGGCTTGTGTAACCTATAATTAATGCTTAACAGGTATGAAGCTGAACTAATTCTGGCTTGCCACTTACTCCCCCCACCACTGGCTACTGATGGTTCATTCTGCCAGTGAAACCCTAGTTCTTCTGTTGTTTGAACCCCATTCTTTAAAGCAGAAGAAACCACATTTTCCCCCATGGATGGGTGTCTGAGGGTATCGCCAAGGTTTATGGAAGATAATAAAAATTGATTACGGGCTATTAAGTTGCTGTTTATTCCTAGTGACCACATAGGTTTTCTCCATGATGATCTATACTTAACTTGGTCCCTCAGATTTTGCAGAGGTTCTCCCATCACTGCTGTGTTCATCCCTCTTGCTACTGGTCCTATTTTTGTTCACTTTTCCCAGTATCAGAGCCTTTTGTAGACAGTCAGATTCTCACGTGTCCAAAGAAGGGTAATTCAAATCTGATCATTTATACCTCCAACAAGAACCCTTGAGTTGATTCATTTCTCAACCCTGGGCAATTTTAAGATGTGTGGATTTCGACTCTTATGCTGGCTGGGGAATTCTGGGGGTTGGAGTCTTCAAAGTTGCCCAAGGTTGAAAAACACTCTCTTAGGTTATCCATTGTTTTCTTGGCTGTCCACCAGTCCTCAGAAATCTTCTCCAACACCAAAGTTCAAAGACCCTTAGAAAACAGGAGAAGGCAGCTTTTCCAAGCCTACTTATTGCGTTTCTTGGGTGTGTGTGTGAATTGTTCCTTCAATACAGATAGTCCTCGACTTACAACAGTTCATTCAAAGTTACAACGGCACTGAAAAAAAAAAGACCACTTTTCAGAGTTATGACCTTTGCAGCCTCCACACGGTCAGGTGATCAAAATTCGGACGCTTGGCAACTGCTTCAGGTTTATGACGGTTGCAGGGTCCTGGGGTCCATGTGAATCCCCCTTTGTTAACTTCCTGACAAACAAACCCAACAGGGAAGCCAGATTGACTTAACAACCAGGTTAGTAACTTGTCAGCTGCTGTGATTCACTTAACAACTGTGGCAAGAAAGGGGGGGAACTCAACAAATGTCTCGCTGAACAACAGAAACATTGGGCTCCATTGTGGTAAGTCGAGGACTATCTATTTCCAATTCCAATGTCGTCTGAGTCTGTCATCTGCACCTCTATAACTGGTTCAGTTCTGCAACCCAACAAGACAGACACAGACTTCAGAGGATAATCAGAACTGCAGAAAAAACAATTACTGCCAACCTGCCTTCCATTGAGGACCTGTATATTGCACGAGTCAAAAAGAGGGCTGTGAAAATATTTACTGACCCCTGACATCCTGGACATAAATTGTTTCAACTCCTACCCTCAAAAGACCCTATAGAGCACTGCACACCAAGACAACTAGACACAAGGACAGTTTTTCCCCGAACGCCATCACTCTGCTAAACAAATAATTCCCTCACCACTGTCAAACTATGCACTAAGTTTGCACTACTGTTAATCTTCTCATCGTTCCTATCACCCATCTCCTCCCACTTATGACTGTAAGACTGTAACTTTGTTGCTTGTATCCTTACTATTTATATTGACTGGTTCCTAATATGATTTGATTGCTTATTTGTACCCGGACTATCATTAGAATAAGAATAAGAATTAGAATATGTTGGAATATTCATGACTGGGAGAGCCATGTGATTGAGTCAGCCAATCAGGCTGAAGTGTTATTTGAGCATGTCCAGAAACTTAGCAAGAAGAAGGGTGTGGTTTAGTCTGTCCACCATTAAAGCTTGCTGTGAAAACATCTCAACATGTGATCTGAAACAAAGTGTGGTATTGTTAATGTTTTATTCTACTTATAAAGAAGTTATTTGAATCAGCAAAATGCAGTTATCTTTTGAAGCTTCTGATTTATTGCGTAACTCTGACAGGTTATGGGCCCAGAAATCGCTCAAGAAGTAAAGTTAAAAACTGCATTGTAATTTAAAGCTGATAAGAAGCTGTCTGTGTTGTTAAAGGAACAGGCAGAGAAGAAAAATAAAGCAGGATGGCTGCTGCTATGGAATTTAAAGACAGTCCAATACCTAAATTGGGGAAGAAAAATTATTTAATTTGGGCTGCAAAAATGGAATGTTTTTTGAAAGCAAAAGAATTATGGGACATCGTAGCAGACCCCCCACAAGTGCTTGGAGCAGCAGATCAAAAGGCTCATGACAAAGCTATGGCTTATCTTCTTTTAAGTCTGGGGGATGATCAATTCTTAAATGTAGCTGAATTAAAGTCTGCAAAAGAAATATGGCAGAAATTGAAAGCAGTACATGTCAATGTTTCTGCGTGTAATGTGGTCCAACTTTCAAGAAAGCTTTTCAGAATGAGTTTGCAGACAGGAGATTCTATGGAAGATCATTTAATGAAAATGCAGTCTAATTTTCTAGAATTGGAGCAACGTGGAGTAAAGTTTCCAGAGTCCCAGAAAGTTTTATTAGTGTTAAATAGTTTGGATCAGAGCTGGGAGACTGTGTCAGCTATTTTTGAAAGTAAGCCAGAAGCAGATTTGAATTTGGAGGTTTTGAAATCGTGTTTATTGAATGAATATGAGAAAAGGCTTTTCAGCCATGCTGATGGAAAATTCCACAGGCGGGGGCTCAACAAGGAGTACAGTGGAAACTTACAGCAAGTCTCCAGCAAAATTTTCCACAGGCTGCCTATCTCTAGCAACAGCCGAGGTGTCTGCAGACAAGAGGAGAGCAGAGGCAGGAGAGATCAAGTTACACATCAACAATTCTGCAAGCAAGATAAGAAAGCGTGTTTCATTTGTGGAGAAACCAATCATCTGCAGAAAAGCTGTGCACAGAGAAGAAATGTGCAAGACAAGAGACATTATTTGCAAGGACAGATTGCAGTTGCAAAAGTTTGTTATAATAACAATAGAGACAAATGGTTGATTGACAGTGGGGCTAGTCAAACAATTGTTAATAATTCTGACTTATTTTCCAGATTTTTCCCAGGAAACCATGAAGAAGTGGCCTTAGCCAATGGTCAAAAGGCTAAAATCATTGGAAGAGGCGATGTACAAATTCCATATTTGGACTCCAGGTTTACTGATGTGTTATGTGTACCTGAAATGGAGCATAATTTGTTAAGTGTGTCTAGTTTAGACAAGCAAGGTTATGAAACCATATTTGTTAATGGGAAGTGTATCATCCAAAGAAATGGGAATGTTTGTGCACAGGGCATAAAAGAGGATAATCTTTATGTATTGCAGGGAGAAAAGGTGCCACATTGTTCCCAGATATTTAAAAATGTAGCAGAACACAATTCATGTGTTCATCTTCTGCACAGACGACTTGGTCATGCTAATTTTAAGGTTGTTCAACAAATGAAAGAATTTGCAGAAGGATTAGATTTGAAGGGATGTAAGGCATATTTGGATTGTGCAGTATGCAAAGCATCGAAATCCAAAGCATTCCCAGTGAGCAAGTTTAGCACAAGACAAACCACAAAAGCTCTAGAACTGGTGCATGCTGATTTAATTGGGCCTATGCAAGCCAGTTTGGGAGGAGCAAAGTATGCGCTGGTCATTGTGGATGACTACAGCAGGTTTGGGTTTTGCTACTTACTTAAGAGTAAAACAGAGGTGCTACAGCAATTTAAGCAATGGTTAAGCTTTGTAGAGAGAAGGTACAAACAACAGGTATGTCAGTTGCAAACTGACAGAGGTGCTGAGTTTATGTCAACAAATTTTCAACAATGGTTGAGACAATTGGGAATAAGACACAGGCGCACAAATCCTTACACACCGGGGGAGAACGGAGTGGCTGAAAAGAGAAATGGTGTTTTGCAAACAATGAAAGACTCATTACTGGAGGATTCTGGTATGAGCAGGTCATATTGGGGTGAAGCCATACTGACTGCCAATTATTTAGTAAATAGGCTGTGGAGTTCATCCATCAATAATACTCCATATGCAATGCTATATGGGAGAAAGCCTTCTCTAGCACATTTAAAAATATTTGGAAGTACTGCATGGGTACATATTCCAAAGGTAATCAGAAGAAAGGGACAACAAAAGGCTAGAAAGCTCAGATTTGTGGGCTATGAGCCAGGCTCAAAAGGGTATCGCTTTAGCGATGGAAGTAAAAGGATAGTGATTTCAAGATCTGCTAGTTTTGCAGAACAAAATTGGAACAGAATTGATGCAAATTCTGAAAATGTCTCACTTAGTGACGGTGATCCACTTAGCGACGGTGATCCACTTAATGACAATAACTCATTTAATGATGGTGAATCATTTACTGAAGGTGTCTATGTTCAGGGAGGAGAGTCTGAACAAGATATGAAGCCAGAAAAGCTTGAAACACAAGTACAGGCAATGCCACGTAGGTCAGAGCGTAGTAACAGAGGGGTACCGCCAGACAGGTATTCTGCCAGTAAAGTTAAAGTGTGTAATGTGTGGTATGAGCCAAGAAACTATAAGGAAGTATTGGCATTACCAAAAGTTGAACAAGAAAAGTGGAAGGAAGCCATGGATAAAGAGATGAAATCCATGGGAGATCATGAAGTGTTCACATCTGTGACTTTGCCACAGGGTACCAAGGCTGTAGGATGTAAGTGGGTATACAAGAAAAAGGTATTACCCAATAATGAAGTACAGTATAAGGCAAGATTGGTGGCACAAGGTTTTTCTCAATTAAAGAATGTGTACTATGATGAGGTGTTCGCGCCAACTGTAAAAGCTGAGAGCATAAGACTAGCACTGGCATTAGCATCAGCATACAGGCATAGAATTTGGCATTTTGATATAACCACTGCATTTCTCAATGCTGAATTAGAGGAAGAAATTTATATGGTTCAAGCACCAGGGTATGAAAGTAAAAAACCTAACATGGTGTATAAATTGAGCAAGGCCATTTATGGGCTGAAGCAGTCAGCCAGAAATTGGAATATCTGTTTAGATACTGCATTGAAAGGTCTTGGGTTCAAGAGTTGCAAAGCTGATGGTTGCATATACACTGGAAAGTTACAAGGTGGGAATTGTCTACTATTAGCATTTGTGGATGATCTTTGTTTCATTGCAAAGGATGCATCACAAGTTGAAGAATTTGCTAATAAGTTAGAAAAGAAATTTGAATTAAAGAATTTGGGAGAAATAAAGAATTATCTCGGTGTAGAGATACAAAAAACTGAAAAAGGTGGTTATATTCTCAGTCAAAGGAGAAAAATTGAACAATTATTAGAGAAGTATAACATGAAAGATTGTAATATTGCTCCTACACCTATGAGCACAGATTTTTACAATAGTTTGGGTGAGGACAAAAGTGAAGCCTGTGATCAGGAGATATATCACTCTGCAATAGGGAGTCTGTTATATCTGTCACAGTGGTCCAGACCAGACATAGCTTGTGCAGTGAGCATTTTAAGTCGCTTTACTGCTACACCTACAAAGTTGCATTGGATGGGTGTGAAAAGAATTCTCAGGTATTTGAAGGGAACTGTGAATTTGGGTCTTCAAATACAGGTCACTGAAGAATTAAAATTGAAATGTTATGTTGATAGTGATTATGCAAATGATGTAAAAACCAGAAAGTCTAATTCTGGAATTGTAATAATGTTTGGAGGGGCTTTAATTGGTTGGAAGTCCAGAAAACAAACAACGGTTGCTATTTCAACTGCAGAAGCAGAGTTTATTGCATTGTCTGAGTTATGTTCTGAAGTAGTTTGGTATGTACAGTTGTTACAAGATTTAAATGTAAATGTAAATGAAGCTGTTATTGTTTATGAAGATAATGCTGCTTGTATAAAAATGGCAACAGGTGACAGAGTGAAGAACAGAAGTAAACATGTGGACATTAAGTATTGTAATGTCAGGGAAGCTGTAAAAGAAAAATTGATACGCTTACATCATTGTTCTTCAGAGGATAATTTAGCAGACATGATGACCAAACCATTGGGTGGTGTCCATTATAGGAAATGTTTAAATCCAATAGGTTTGATGTCTCTCCCAGTAATGAAGGGAGGAGTGTTGGAATATTCATGACTGGGAGAGCCATGTGATTGAGTCAGCCAATCAGGCTGAAGTGTTATTTGAGCATGTCCAGAAACTTAGCAAGAAGAAGGGTGTGGTTTAGTCTGTCCACCATTAAAGCTTGCTGTGAAAACATCTCAACATGTGATCTGAAACAAAGTGTGGTATTGTTAATGTTTTATTCTACTTATAAAGAAGTTATTTGAATCAGCAAAATGCAGTTATCTTTTGAAGCTTCTGATTTATTGCGTAACTCTGACAGAATAGAATAGAATAGAATTCTTTATTGGCCAAGTATGATTGGAATTTGTCTTTGGTACATATGCTTTCAGTGTACATAAAAAAAGATATATTTGTCAAGAATCATGAGGTACAACACTTAATGATAGTCATAGGGTACAAATAAGCAATCAGGAAACAATATTAATATAAATAGTAAGGATACAAGCAACAAGTTAGTCATACAGTCATAAGTGGGAGGAGATGGGTGATAGGAACGATGAGAAGACTAATAGTAATAGTATTGCAGCCTTAGTGAATAGTTTGACAGTGGTGAGGGAATTATTTGTTTAGCAGAGTGATGGCGTTCGGGAAAAAACTGTTCTTGTGTCTAGTTGTCTTGGTGTGCAGTGCTCTATAGCATCGTTTTGAGGGCAGGAGTTGAAATAATTTATGTCCAGGATGTGAGGGGTCTGTATTTCATAGCCCTCTTTTTGACTCGTGCAGTATACAGGTCCTCAATGGAAGGCAGATTGGCAGTACTTGTTTTTTCTGCTGTTCTGATTATCCTCTGAAGTCTGTGTCTGTCTTACTGGGTTGCAGAACCAAACCACACAGTTGTAGAGGTGCAGATGACAGACTCAATAATTCCTCTGTAGAACTGTATCAGCAGCTCCTTGGGCAGTTTGAGCTTTCTGAGTTGGCGCAGAAAGAACATTATTTGTTGTGCTTGTTCATTAAGTGTTGTACCTTATGATTCTTGACGAACATATCTTTTATTTTATGTACACTGAGAGCATATGCACCAAAGACAAATTCCTTGTGTGTCCAATCACACTTGGCTAATAAAAAAATTCTATTCTGAAAAAAAAAATTCAAGAAGAAGAAGGAGGAGGAGGGAGGGAGGAGGGAGGAGGGGAAGGGGAGGAAGAGGAAGAGGAAGAGGAAGAGGAAGAAGAAGAACAAGAAGAACAAGAAGAACAAGAACAAGAACAACAACAACAACAACAACAACAAGAACAACAACAACAACAACAACAACAACAACCACCCGAAAGCCTAAAAGGCGGAAAAGAAGCGCTCCGTTTGTGACCGGTGTTGCCAATGTGGGCCAATCGCGACTCCAAGGCCACCTGGCTCAGGTGCACCGGTGGGAGGGGGAAGCAGTCCAGGTCTTAACCGCGGCTAGCGATTCCGCGTGGGTGGGAGCGGGCGAGCGGAAAGATCAAAGGCAAGGGGCGGGGAAACCCCCGAGCATTCTAGTCTGAGGATTCAAGATGGGCGTGGCCAGCGAATGGGTGGGCGGGGAGTTCTTGGCCTCCTATGAAAGGGTGGGGTCCGCTTCGCGGCGATTTCGATTTTTTCCCCCCTGTGCAGTGGCGCCCGTGTCATCCTCCGCGTATCTGAACGCGCTCTGCCCTTCTCTTTCCATCAGCCGGGTCCGGACGTTTTGCTTCTGGCTTTGGGTATTATATATAGTTAAACGGGTTTCTCTCTCGGTCTTTAAATCTGGTTTGTTGATTTGGTCTGCTCCGAGTTTTACTCGTTGCCTTAGAATAGAATAGAACTGGAAGGGACCTTGGAGGTCTTCTAGTCCAGCCCCCTACTCAAGCAGGAGAAGCTATACTATTTCAGATAAGTGGCTGTCTAGTTTCTTCTTAAAAACCTCCAGTGATGGAGCGCCCACGATTTCTGAAAGCAAGTTATTCCACTGGTTAATTGTCCTCACTGTTAGGCAGTTTCTCCTTAATTACAGATTGCTTCTCTCTTTGGTTAGTTTCCAACTATTGTTTCTTGTCCTGCCCTCTCTGGTGCTTTGTATAATAATTTGACCCCCTCTTCTTTGTGGCAGCCCCTCAAATATTGGAAGACTGCTATCATGTCACCCCTAATTCTTTTTTTCTTTAGACTAGCACTAGCCAAACCCAAATCCTGCAGCAGTTCTTCATATGGTTTAGTCTCCAGGCCTTTGATCATCTTTAGTTGCTCTTCTCTGAACTTTTTCCAAGGTCTTAAACATCTTTTTTTTGTAGTATGGTGACCAAAATTGGTTGTAGTATTCCAGGTGTGGTCTTAGTAGGGTTTTATAAAGTGGCACTAATATTTCATGTGATCTTGATTCTATGCCCCTGTTTATACAACCCAGGATTGTATTAGCATTTTTGGCTGCTGCTGCAGACTGCTGGCTCATAATCAAGTGACCATCCACTAGGACTCTTAAGATCCCGCTCACAGTTACTGTTTTTGAGCCAGGTGTCACCTAATCTGTACTTTATACCTTTGATTTTTCCCTGCCTAAACGTAAAACTTTGCTTTTCTCCACATTAAAATTCGTTTTGTTGGATAGGGCCCATTGTTCAAGTTTGTCAAGATCTTTTTGGATCCTGAGCTTGTCTTCTGGGGTGTTGGCTATTCCTGCCATTTTAGTGTCCTCTGCAAATTTGATGAGTCCCTCTTCTATTCCCTCGCCTAGGTTTTGGAATCAAAATGAGTTGCCTCCATGCCATGATGCAATGATGTGCAATACAGCTGCCGTGGCCTAGAGATGGAGTTCTTGCCTCACAATCAGGAGATTGTGAGTTCGATCCTAGGTAGAGGCAGATGTAGGGTCTCCTGCTTGGGCAGGGGGTTGGACTAGATGACCTGCAAGGTCCCTTCCAACTCTGTTAATCTGTTTAATGTTAATTGCAGTGTTATTTATTTACATTGCTGTGGGAGATGACATGGTGTTAATAGTTAAAAACTAAGAATTATTTTAGTGTTTAATAGTTAAGTGCTTATTTGATTTTAAATAATATTTAGAACCAAATACAGGTAGTCCTTGACTTACAACAGTTCGCTTAGTGGCCGTTCAAAGTTACGACGGCACTGAAGAAAGGGACTTGGGACCATTTTTCACGCTTATGACCATTGCATCATCCCTGTGGTCACATGATCTACATTTGGATGCTTGACAACTGACTCACATTTATGACGGTCACAATGTCCCGGGGTCATGTGAACCCCTTTTGCAACCTTCTGACAAGCGAAATGAACGGAGAAACCAGATTCACTTAACAACCAGGTTACTAATTTAACAACTGCTGTGATTCACTTAACTAATGTGGCAAGAAAAATGTGGCAAAACTCATTTGACAAATTTTTCACTTAGCAACATAAATCTTGGCCTCGATTGTGGTCGTAAGTTGAGGACTATCTGTATATTTGGTTTTGATATGTTTTATTTTAAATGGTTTATTTTCTGCTTGTGCACTGCCCAGAATTTGGTACAAGATGGAGAGGCCATATAAACGCTTTAAATAAATAAATGCTCTCTTATGAGGATTTTCAAATGTCAAATTCAAATTTTCCAACATTGTTTTTTTGACTAGGGCAGTCAAATGGTGAATGGAAAGAACTGAGGTTCTTTTTTGAATTTATTTATTTGCTCCAATTCTATCCCCAGGGAGCTGAAGGAATGGAAATAGTTTTTTCCCTTAAATTTTGTGAGACAGTAAAAAAAGTTTTTTTTTTAAAGAGGAGAAAAACTTAACTGTGTCTGAAAGCATTTCATCAGACGTATGTGCTCCGATATGTGGATGGAACTCATTTCAATGAATGTTGGGGATAATGGACAGAGATTATTTGTAAGCATTTTTATGTGTACAGGTAATCCTCGACTTACGACCACAATTGAGGCCAACATTTCTGTTAAGGGAGTTTTGCCCCATTCTATGACCTTTCTTGCCACAGTTCAGTGAATCGCTGCAGTTGTTAAATTAGTAACAGGGTTGTTAAGTGAATCTTGCTTCCCCATTGATTTTGCTCTTCAGAAGGTTACAAAAAGGGATTTGTTTTTATTTATTTTATTTGTCAAGCATGTATAAGATAACAGATAAAAGTATAAACATGATCATGAATACATGAAATGGATACGAGTAAGCTAAGAACTGGGTATGTCTAGTTTAATGAAAACTAGTGTTCCAATACCTCAGGGGTTGCCACAAAGAAGAGGGAGTCAAACTATTCTCCAAAGCACCTGAGGGAAGAGAGGAGACTTCGGCCCTCGAAGAAATCCAGTTTGACACACCTGGACTAGAAGACTTCCAAGGTCTCTTCCAACTTTGCTATTCTGTTAACAACTACCGTATTTTTCGGAGTATAAGACGCACCGGAGTATAAGACGCACCTAGATTTTAGAGGAGGAAAACAAGGAAAAAAGTATTCTGAACCAAATGGTGTAGTAATATATTATTTAATAAAATACCAGTATAGCATAATACTTTTTACAACCATGTATACTTTTTACAACCATATACACTTTTTCAACCGGACTTCAACTCCCAGAATTCCTCCTCCAGTCATGCTAGCTCAGGAATGGGAGTTGAAGTCCACAAGTCTTAAACTTGCCAAGTTTGAAGACCCTTGCACCCCTAACCCCTAACCCAGGGGGTCTTCAAACTTGACAGCTTTAACACTAGTGGAATTTCAACTCCCAGAATTCCTCCTCCAGTCATGCTAGATGGGGTAATTAGAAGGCAAAAACACCACTGTTTTTCGGCCGCTTTTTTTGCCTTCCCCCACCCCCTAGGTGCGTCTTTTTAGATTGTCAAGATGTAATTATTAAGATTTAGTGTTTTTATATTCTTTTGTACCGAAATAAATATATTGTTAGTTAGACTTTTATACTCGCACTTTATTTTATCAAGAATTGGTTTCCAAAGGAAAGATCTGTCACCTCTATGATTTATTTTCCTATCCTGTCTTATACTCTGAAAAATACGGTAAGCTTTTTGGTGGGATTGTCAAGATGGGTGACAATCAGGGGCGGGTTCCTAATTTTTTACTACCACTCTGTGGGCGTGGCTTATTTTGTGGGTGTGGCTTGCCGGACATGTGACCGGGTGGGCGTGGCTTCTCGGACTGCTGAAGGGAGGGGAACTGAGATAGGTCCTGCCGCCCATTCCCCCACCCCTCAGCAGCTCGAGAAGCCTCGAACGTGCAAAAATGCCTAGGATCATCACCGCACATTCGTGGCTTCTCGGACTGCTGAAGGGAGGGGAATGGAGATAACTCCTGCCGCCCATTCTTTCAGCGTCTTACATGCTCCCTCAGCCCTCTTCCCCTGCTTGGACTCACTGTGGGGTAGGAAGGCAGCGCATGCGCAGTGCCAGAAGCTCGGCTTCTGGGCATGCGCAGAAGAAATTTTTTTTAAAAAATGGCGGCGCCCAGGCACCGGCAACCAACCACACCGGTACTGTGACGTCACCAGCGGGCCGCTACCAGTGCTATAGAGTGGACCGCACCTGTAGGAACCCACCACTGGACTGACAATCCCATCTCACCCTAGTTTCCTTTTCCTTCTGTAGGTTGACCTTGGCAGGAGTGGCAAAAATAAACGAATAAGTAAATTAAAAAACAGAGCTCTCCCTAAACTTTGATGCTCAAGCATTCTTACGTCCTCTGGGAAGAACAAAACCAGCTTTCAGCTTCTCGGCATCGGCACCATGAGTCAGGAGATCATCACAGTCAAGACATTCTCCTCAGAAGTGACCTGTTCCATTTGCCTGGAGTATTTCAGAGATCCCGTGATGCTTCAGTGTGGTCACAATTTCTGCCACGACTGCATTATGAAATACTGGAGGGAGTTTGTATTGAAATACATTTGCCCTCAGTGCAAAACGATCACCGATTCTGAGGGTGTTCTCCCCAACAAATCCCTGGAGAAATTTGCAAGGTTGCTCGGAGAGCTGAAGCAGGAGCCAGGAGGCAAAGAGGCCTGCGAGAAACATCAGGCGCCTTGGAAATATTTCTGCAGGGATCACCAAGCCCTCTTCTGCAACTGGTGCGCTGGATCCAGCGATCACGAAGGTCACGTCAAGATCTCCTTGGAGCAAGCAACCCAAGAATTTAAGGTGGGTGGATGGGAATCCTCTGTTTCTAAAATAATAATGGAATAATAATGGTCTGTTTTTCAAAAAATAAAAAAAATGTGGACAAAACCTGGGATGAGAGCTGGCTGAGGAATTCTGGGAATTGAAATCCACGGGGAGAGCCTTCTCTGTGGCAGCTCCGGCCCTCTGGAACCAGCTACCTCCGGAGATCCGGACCGCCTCCACCCTACTTGACAGATGTGAGAATTAATCTCACAGAGGTGATGTTTGATCTTTTCCCGGACATCAGACATTAGAAATGAAACCGCAGTTTAAAAGTCTAAGTAAAAATATTTATTTCGGTACAAAAACAATAAATCCTCATTTGTTTACATCTCTAATATAAAAGTGCGTCTTCTCTCAATGGAAGACAGAGCAAGAAAAGATAGAGCGGAGAAAGGAATGCACACATGCGTACAAGAACATATTAATCACGTGCTCAGGAATAAACCATTATATTGAATAGGGATGCATCTCCCTGTATATACATGTAACAGGCAATAATCACACCGTGACACTACTGGTCTTCCGTAAGGCAGTGAAGACCTGGCTCTTCCGTCAGGTGTGGGACAGTTGAGTTTGAGAATATCAGGGATAAATTCCGACCCAATGAAAGTAGCATGTATGTGTTTTTAATGGGTTTTTAAAATTGTTTTTAATTGTTTTTTAGATTTTGTATTCAATATGTTGTTATCCGCCCAGAGTCCCTTGGGAGTTGGGCGGCATACAAATATATTAAATAAATAAATCCACACATCTTAAAGGAGAATATTTGTAGCTCAGGGTTGAAATGAAGAGCCCTTGGTGTTCTCTGAGCTCGCTTGTTTTCATGCAGACTTTCGTTATCCAAACTAGGTAACTAGCACTGATGATGTTATCTAGTTGGGTAATGAAACGTCTGCGAGAAAACAATCAAGTTCAGAGAGCACCAAGGACCCCACACATCTTAAAGTTACGGGGGGGGGATAGTGACTTAAATGTGTCAGAAAATGGATTTCTTAAAAGAAACACGAAGAAAACTTTTAAAAACTGAACTCTTTTTCATTCGTTGAGTAAAAATGCCTAGTTGGAGAATTTTGACTCCCTGGAATTACAATGCATGAAAGACAAATAAGCCAGATAGTCTGTTGCATATATTTTTTCCTTCCAAAAGAGTTTATTACATGGTGGTGTAATGATTTGATAAGCTGATGGAAAATTCCGTATGTAGTGCCACTTCCTCCCATCATTTGCCCTAAACCAGGGGTGGGAAAACTGGTTCTTTGAGGACCTGTGGACTTCAACTCCCAGAATTCCTGAGCCAGCTATGCATGCATGACTGGCTCAGGAATTCTGGGAGTTGAAGTCCACAGGTCCTCAAAGAACCATAGTTTGCCCACCCCTGCCCTAAACCATGGTTGGGTTAAGGCAGGTTTCGGCAACACGTGGTCCCCATACGTCACCAAATTACTGGTCCCATTTTAAGTGAATTACAGCTCTCAAAATCTTCTGCCTTTTAATAAAATACAGGTAGTCCTCGACTTACGATAACAGCTAAGCCCCAAATTTCTGTTGCTAAGTGAGATAGTCATTAAGCGAGTTTTGCCCCATTTTACGACCTTTCTTGCCACATTAGTTTAAGTGAATCACTGCAGTTATTAAGTTAGCAACACAGTGGTTAAGTGAATCTGGCTTCCCCATTGGCTCTACTTATCAGAAGGTCACAAAAGGTGATTACACAAGTCTGGGACATTGCAACCGTCATAAATATGAGTCAGTTGCCACGCACTCAAATTTTGATCCTGCGACCATGGAGATGCTGCAATGTTGGTAAGTGTGAAAAATGGTCATAAGTCATTTCCCCCCCCAGTGCTGTTGTAACTTTGAATGGTCACTAAATGAACTGTTGTAAATCAAGGACTATCTGCATGTTAATCAAAAAGCCCATTTAACATGACTCTACTCTTATAGTGTCTCCCTCTTAACTCTTGGTCCAGCTATTTTGGGCTCTTGGGTTTGTAGTCCGTAATACCAGGAAAGCTACGATTCCTCATTTTTATTATAATTTTGTTTGATTCTTTGACCTTCAGTTGGCCCCAAGTGAATGGGGAGCTAAGAAGTCTTGTGAATGAAAAAGTGAAAAATAGGCAGGGGTGGGTTCCTCCTGGTTCGGACCGGATCGCCCGAACCGGTAGCGACCCACTGGTGACGTCACTGAAGTGGATCGACCGGTGCAGGTCCGTGGGCGCTGCCATCTTTTTTTGTGATTTTTTAAGCGAATTTTTTTACTGTTTTGAAGTATTTTCCTGTTCTGCTGCTTGTAAAAGGGCCCTCCCACCCGCCCCCGGGTCTATACCGACCTTTATTCTTTCGCCTGAAGCACAGTTGATCAACTCCTCAGCTTTTGGGATGATTCTAGCTACGGAGCATGCGCGGCAGTGGTGGGTTCCTACCGGAGCTGTCCAATGCATAGCTCCGGTAGGGAGTGGCCAATTGCACAATTTGCGTGCGGCCGCTCCGGTGCCGTCTCCGCCGCTCCATCGTGCACATCGCCATCCTTTTGTGAGAATTTTTGGGCTTTTTTGCTTTGCGGATACACAGAAGCAAAATCGTGCCGAAATCTCACCAGGGGACACGCGTGCGAGAGAGATTTCGGTGAGATTTTGCTTCCGCACATGCGCAGAAGCAAAATCGCGCCAAAATCTCTCTCGTGCGCGCGTCCCCTTGTGAGATTTTGGCAAGATTTTGCTTCCGCACATGCGCAGAAGCAAAATCACGCGGGGGAGGGGGGCACGCATGCCTGAAATGTAAAGATGCGCGTGCAGTGCACTGGCATCGGTAAATGAGCAACCCGCCCCTGATGCGCAGATGTAAAATTGCACAAGGGGATGCGCAAAACGTCACGATGCGAACCGGTGGCGAAGGTAAGTGGAACCCACCCCTGAAAATAGGCCATGGTTCAAGAAATGTTTGTTTGTGGTGAAGAAAGCGGTGGCTTTATAAAGCAAAAGAGATGGAACTAAAGCAATTTGATTTTAATGAAGGAACCTGTTATTAATGACAAATGACCTCTGAACAAGGTTATGTTTTTCCCCCCCAGGATTATTTCCACGAGTTCCTTGTTTATATAGAGAATCAGAAAAGTGCAATTCTGAGGCATAAAATGTATATAGAAAAAGACACCCTAGATGCAATCGTAAGTGTTGATGTTGCTGGCGAGTCACTATGTAAGATTTTTTTAAATTACTTTTAATTCGTAAATGTGTAGAATGGCATCCTTCATTTGGAGGAATCTGATCCTTGATGTATTCGAAATCTGGTCTCTGATATGGAACAAGTCTAAATCATGACAGACTGATGAAGAATGATTGTAGCTCAGGGCTGAAATGAGCGGTCCTTGGTGCTCTCTGAGCTTGGTTGTTTTCTTGCAGATGTTTCATTACCCAAACTACCGTATTTTTCGGAGTATAAGACGCACCTTTTTCCTCCCTAAAAGTGGCTGAAAATTTGGGTGCGTCTTATACTTCGAATGTAGCTTTTTTTTTTCCAGCCCTAACTAGGTGCTAACAGATCTTCCCAGCTCTTACCTTGCAGGCTTTTTCATTGTTACTCTCTCCAAAGAATGTTTTTCCAGCCCTAAGTCTTTGCAGAATTTTTTTTCATTGCTCTACTTGCTCTGAATAAGTTTTTTTCTAGCCCTAACTAGGTGCTAACGATCTTCCCAGCTCTTACTGGCTTGCATGCTCTTTCATTGTTACTCTCTCAGAAGAAGGTTTTTTTTAAGTCCTAACCAGGGGATAAAATAATGTGCTGAAGCTGACCAGACTAAGGATGCTAGCCAGATGAATACCTGGTAGGCAGATTGTTTTCCCTTATTTTCCTCCCCCAAAACTAAGGTGCATCTTATAATCCGGTGCGTCTTTTACTCCGAAAAATTCGGTAGATAACATCAGCAGAGCTAGTCAACAATAATACAATTGACTAAAAGAAAAGAAAGTGGAGAATAAATAGGGATAACCCAGATGACAAAAATTAGATTTGGTGGAGGCAGCACTGGATTAATAGTGTATACCTAGAATAAAGAGTTATAAGTATAGAGAAGTTATAATAAAATATGAGTTTTTAAAGTGACACCGATAATTTATGTATGTATGGAGATATATTATCGGTCTGTTAAATATAACAAGTATTAGGAATATAATCACTCAGGGAAAGGCTTAGAAGGAGAAGGAGGAAGTAGAAAGGGAGGGGAGAAGAGAAGGAGGGGAGGGAAGTAGGAAGGGGGAGAGAAGGAGTAAAACGGTAGATAGAGGAGGTGGAGATAAGAGGGAGGGGAGTGTGAAGAAAAGAAGATAAACAGACTGATAAATAACAGCAAAGAATAGGTGCAAAAATAGGATATTGAATCTTGATTGATGGGATAAAAATGTATAAGTATGTATGTTATCGATATGTTTTTAAGGTATACGTATTGATGTATATATGGAAATTGTGGAGAAAAAAATAAAAAAAACTTAAAAAAAAACAATAATAGGATTCACTTAACAGTGGCAGCAATTTGTTTAACGACCATGGCAAAAGAGGTCATAAAATTGGACGCAACTCACTAAACTGCCTTGCTTAGTAATGGAAATTCTGGTCCCAGTTTCAGTCATAAGTCGAGGACTACCTCTCATTTATGAAAAAGGCTAGGAGATGTGAAGGGATTGTAAGAAGCCAGAAAGTCCTGAATTCAGAGCTCACTCAACCATGGTTTTGAACTTACAAGGTGGCTTCATGCCTGATTGCCATTAATTCTCTTTGTGTGCCTCACTAGAATGTTTGGAGGAGCCCTGGTGGCGCAGTGGTTAAAGTACAGTATTGCAGGCTAACTGCCCACAGCCATGAGTTTGATCCTGATGAGGCTCAAGGTTGACTCAGCCTTTTATCCCTTTGAGGTTGATAAAATGAGGACCCAGATTGTTGGGGGCAATATACAAATAATGCTGACATGGTAAGCCGCCCAGAGAGTGCTATAAAACACTATGGGGCGATATATAAAACTAAATGCTATCACTATTTGTAAAAAAATCCCCAATTATTTCATTATTCCTTAAGAATAGCAAATTTATAATTGGAAATCTATATTGGGCCGGTGCACAGCAACTAACGTTACATATTCTCTGCAAAAGTACAGGTATAGTCCTCGACTTATGAATATAACTGAGCCCCAAATTTCTGTTGCTAAGTGAGGCATTTGTTAAGTGAATTTTGCCCCATTTTACGACTTTTCTTGCCATGCTTGTTAAGTTGAATCGCTGCAGTTGTTAAGTTAGTAACACATCTGTAAGTGAATCTGGCTTCCCCATTGACTTTGCTTGTCAGAAGGTCGCGAAAGGGGATCACGTGACTCGGGGACATAGCCACCGTCACAAATGCGAGTCTGTTGCCAAGCGTCCAAATTTTGATCACATGACCATGGGGATGCTGCAACCCGTCTTAAGTGTGATAAATGGTCATAAATCACTTTTTGCAGTGCCGTTGTAATTTCAAATGGCCACTAAACGAACTGCTGAAATTCGAGGGCTGTATCTGGAAAGATTCCCGAGGGAATTGTAAAGAAATTCCCAAAACTCAAATGCCTTTTTGGCATCAAACGTTTCACTGTTAAATCCCTTTCATGCATAATGATGCATTGGTGGCCAGTTCTGACATGCCTTTTGTCAGGGTTCCAAGTAACATACCCTTAGCAAACAAAACTCTGAGGCAGGCAATGTCCTCAAAGAATAGGTTTATTGGATATGTCATATTGGCACAGGCTGGTGAAAACCGACTCTGAATATTCCCAAGATTTTCACATAATTAAAAGTAAAAGTTTGTCATTTTCTCAAAACAATCAGTCACATTATCTAATCGGGATACTGTCCAGTTGCTAGGTGACTCCAGTTCCCCCCTCCTGAGCACCTGCAGGAATGTCCTTGGTTCCCATGAGAAAGTATTTTGTTTTGACTACTACACCCCAACTATCTCTATTCTCTCCTCCCTATCCCTCTTCTCTGGTGTGTCAGTACTGAAGTCTCAAAATGGCCTCAGTCAGGCTAGCTTCAGGTTGACACCCTTTTCTTTCTGTGGACTTCCCAAAGAAAGCGACAGAGACCTTGAAGAAAGACATGTGGGATATGTTTGAGGGGCTACGCCGCTTTCTGAACAGCAAAGAGCACACTCAGATCAGCAAAATCGGCGAGGTGGTGAAGAATGTTTTCCAGAAGCGGGAGGAACGAATGGATGAGCTTTTTCAGGAACTCTCTTCTTGCGATAAGATGATGCGAGAATTGCAAAAGAAATGTCGCCAGCAAGCAAATGACCTCCTGCAGGTAAGCTGGTAGATATTTCCCAGGAGATTTTTATTATCAAAATAATGAAATTCTACTCCTGTGTTCATTATTTATCAGTTGGAAACCTGGGGCTCTGCAGATAATGAACTTCAATTCCCAACAGCCTAAACGAGCATGTGCAAAAAGGTGTTGAATGCTGGGAGTCATAGTTTAATTGCATCTAGACTGCAAGAGGCCATGTGTTCCCATTGGCACAATATTAGACGGGTTACTCAGAAGTATGTTTCACATTGTATTTAGTGAACCCTCCTCCTAGTAGGAGTGGGAACCTGAGGCCCATCAGAGACCCGTTTGGTTGCCACAATATAAAAAAGATGTTGAGACTCTAGAAAGAGTGCAGAGAAGAGCAACAAAGATGATTAGGGGACTGGAGGCTAAAACACATGAAGAATGGTTGCAGGAACTGGGTATGTCTAGTTTAATGACAGTTAGAACAATTAATCAGTGGAACAGCTTGCCTCCAGAAGTTGTGAATGCTCCAACACTGGAAGTTTTTAAGAAGAGATTGGATAACCATTTGTCTGAAGTGGTGTAGGGTTTCCTGCCTAAGCAGGGGGTTGGACTAGAAGACCTCCAAGGTCCCTTCCAACTCTGTTATTCTGTTCTAGAGCTTGCTGATCTTCAAATCCTACCATCTATCACCATTGACCTAGCTATTGACTAGGAAGTGTAGTTCAGCTGTAATTGGATGGCCATAAATGCCCTACCTTTTCTGTGCCAAAATGCAACTTGAACCATTGTACCTTTCCACAAAGGTGTCTTTAATTCAAGTTTCTCAATTTTCCAATACAGGTAATCCTCAACTGGTTGCTTAATGGCTGTTACAGTGGACCTCCCTAGACCTACTAGCAACCTGTTTTTGGAGTTATGATGGCTGCACACATGCACACCTGTAGGGCTATGGTCATCACATTTTGGGCACTTTGCAACCTGCACACCTTTATGGCTCTTTATAGTGTCCTATAGTCATGTGACTGCAATTTTTGATTATTATTATTATTTTGCTAGTTTCTAGTGTTTAGTTCCAATTTCCAGCAAAAAAATGCCCATGGGGAAAAATGACCACGGTGTTCATGTAATGACAGTCATAAAAAAAAAAACCAGTCGTAGCTTTGAATTTGGTCACGTGATGCCTCAATTTATGACTGCAACAAATTATGATCATAATTCCAGGTTTAACATGTTCTCCTTCCTATGCTAAGTGGATGGTTCTTTGATCAGCCCAAATATGAGTTGCTATCAACATTTTAACTTTCCGAATGGTTTGTGACCAGTACTGAAATTGTTTTCTTTTTCTTCTAGGATATAAACAGCACTCTAGAGAGGTAAATTGATCCAAAAAACCAAGAGATAATCTGTGCAGCAATGCTGAATGTATACTTCCTCGTTCTGATGTTGTTGAAATGCATTGGAACTATATACCTAAGCTACCTGATATCATAAAGCTGGATTATTGGAAGACCATGTCAGCTCCCAAACTGCAGCTCATTTCCAGCATACAGGTTAATCCAACCAGGCTAACCTGCAGCAGACGTTAAAAACACACACCAAAAGTTAAGATGTTAGCCACAATCATGCAGTTAAAGACCTGTCCTTACTGGAAGTAATGTGATTGCATTTGTTTGGGAGAAAAATCCAGATCTATATTTTTTTCATTCAGTTGGATGAAAGAAACTTCTTGGGGCATTAATAATAATATACGACAGGGCAGAGTTGGGTTCCTGCCTGTTTTTGCCGGTGTGGTTAATAGCTGTTGTTCGGCGCAGAGCCGAAGACGCTGCTGCCGTTCGCGGCGCGGGAGCTTTCCCCGGGCGCTTTCCCCGCCCACATGGATGCCGCCAATTGCGTTCTTTTGCCCTCTGCGCATGCAGAACGCTTTGCGCATGCGCAGAGGGCAAAAGAACGCAATTGGCGGCATCCATGTGGGCGGCGGTAGCGCCCGGGGAAAACCCCCGCGCCGCGAACAGCAGCAGCATCTTCGGCTCTGCGCCGAACAACAGCTATTAACCGTACCGGCAGGAACCCACCTCTGCGACAAGGGTGTCAAACTCATTGAGGGCCGCATCAGGGTTGTGTTTGACCTTGGGTGGCCAGGATGGGTGTGGCTAGATTTATAGAATCCAACCAGTTCCTCATAGTCACACACCTCCATTTCATCAAAACACAATTCACAGACTCAAAAGTTTAATATCAAACTTCTGCTGTTAGCATTAACTTGTTTCCACAGCCTTTATAATATTTTCTTTTAAGCAGTAAATGATCTCAGTTCCAAAAATAATGAGGCACCTCTCTTAATCAAATAAGTCTCTGCATTTTTAATCCACAATAACACGTAGTACACTGTTTTTAAATTTCTTCCAGGCTCTAAGATAACTCTTTTAAATCAAGGTCAGTCTCAACTGTCAACAAACATATTTCCACAATCTATTGTAGTTTCTCTTCTGGTCAGCAGATGGCGTTGTCCTTTCCCAGAATCACGAATCTGCTCTTTCTTACACGATTTATTGCTTTATATTTTAAATCCACTTAGCATTATAGAAAATTCTCTTCAGCTTTTTGGTTATCCAATCCCTTTAATTTCCACTAATTCCTTTATAATAACATCCTCAAAAATTGGGCTTTTAATCCATTTCTTTTAGCATCTCTATGATCTTCCAATTGGCTAGATAGCCGCTGTCTCCATTTTAAAACTCTTTTGTCCCCCTTTGAATTCTTAATTTTCTTCTTCGTCTTCAAATCGGCCAAACACTCACCAGCTTCTGTTTTCTTCCCTCTCTCCAGCACGTACACTTCAATCTTCTTACCCAAGTGACTCCCGATCTTTTCAGTTCTATCAGTCTGTTTGTGGCCACCGCAGCTAATGACGACAGCAGGTCGTTTTCCATAGCCGCCGGCCGAGAAGCTGGTGTCGGTTCCCTGGGGGGTTGCATACACCCTCAGTCAGCCAACAGGTGCTTCTCTTTATCCTCACCCCTCCAGGGCGGTTCTGACCTGGTACCAACTTGTACCAGGTCTCCAGGCGGCTGGGATTCGGGGTTCCCCTGCGGAGCGCCGCTGCGGTGTTGGCCACACCCCTTCCCCGGTCTCTTTGACCAATGCAGTACAATGCAGTGAGCCATGAGCAGATCTGTACATTGGGGAAACAAAACAACCATTTCATAAATGCATGGCACAACATAGGAGAACAAACCTATCAGGACTAGATTCAGCAGTCTATCTGCATTTAAAAGACACAGGCCACTCTTTGGAAGACAGCAAAGTGCACATTTTGGACGGAGAGGACCAAGAGGGGTCAAAGAGGCCATCTATGTCAAAACTGAACAGCCCTCTCTCAACAGAGGGGGTGTCAAACTGGCGGCCTGTGGCTGGATGCGTCACGCACAGGCCACGGCCACCCCAGCTCCGTGAAGGGGAAAAGCTTCACGATACGTCATGTGACAGCAATGTGACGCCGCATGTTTGACACCTGTGCACTAAAAGAATGCAAATGGTCAGCTGTCTGCAAGGAGTATAAATCCTTCCATTCCCCACCATCCAGTCAGAGCTGAAGAAGCTTCTTGGATGAGAAGTGAAACGTCTTTATAAAAAAAAAAACAGAAAGTCCAGTTGCTTCTTGATAAATCTATGTCAAAATTGAACAGTCCTCTCTCAACAGATTAATATTCAAGGAAATCAGGACTCATTTTATTGGGAGTTCTGGACACTAAATTGAAAAATACTTATGGTAGATTGATATTCCATATGGTAACTGCAGCAAATTTATTGTATGCACAACAACGGAAGAATTATAAAATTCCCACAATAGAGGAATGGATGGTAAAAATGTAAAGAGTTTGCTGAAAAGGCAAAATTGATTTGTTTGGTTAAAGTACAAGCAACAAACCCTTTTTTAGAAGATAGGAAACCTTATATGGACTTTTACTGAAAGGAGAAAATGAATTGATGGTTCATGAATTTGAAAATGACTAAAAATGTGGATTAAACGAGGGGGTGAAAGGATTTGTAAAATATTTATGGAGTGAAGATTGGAAATCAGGTACTGTATATATTTCTTACCTTTTTGTTTTTCGTTTCTTGCACTTGTCCTGTTCTTTTTCTTTTCCTGTAGCCTTTTACTATATGGATATTCTTGATAAGTATAAATAAATAAATGAAAAAAATGAATTAATAACCCATTTCCTATCAGGTGTAAAAAGAAGGAGATTCTGCAACATCTCAAGCGTTTTCCTCCTAACAATCAATGGGAAATATGGAATGTATGGGATGCTAACATCTTTCTGAAGAGTGCCATCAAGCAATTCCAAGGTAAAGAGGATGCTGGCCAATATATACTGGTATTCCTTGACTTACGACCACAATTGAGCCCAACATTTCTGTTGCTGAGTGAGGTAGTTGTTAAGTGAGTTTTATCCCATTTGATGACGTTTCTTGCCACAGTTGTTAAGTGAATCAACGCAGTTGTTAATACCACTGTTGTTAAGTGAATCTGGCTTCCCCCATTGACTTTGCTTGTCAGAAGGTCGCAAAAATGACCACGGGAGTCTGCAACCCAGAGGTGGGTTCCTACCGGTGCGGTCCACTCTGTTGTTCCGGTAGCGGCCAGCAGATGGCGCTATTTGAGCATGACAGCTCTGGTGCCGTCTTCCCCGGTCTGTCGTGCGGCGCCATCTTTTTTTGGGAATTTTTGGGCTGATTTTGCTTCCTGTGCATGCGCGGAAGCAAAATCTCACGAGGGGACGCGCGTGCAAGATTTCGGCAATTTTTTGCTTCCGCGCATGCGCGGAAGCAAAAAGTAAACAAAATCGCGCATGCGCGTGGTGCACCCTCATGAGATTTCGGCGAGATTTTGCTTCCACACATGCGCAGGAAACAAAATCGGGTGAGGAGACACGCGCGCGTAGCAAGCACGCGCGAGTGTGCAACATGGCAGCGCACTGGTAGCGAGGTAAGTGCAACCCGCCCCTGCTGCAACTGTCATAAGTACCTGCCAGTTGCCAAGCATCCACATTTTGATCATGTGACCATGAGGATACTGCAATGGTTGTAAGCGTGAAAAACGGTCATAAGTCACTTTTTTCAGTACTGTTGTTAACTTTGGTCATTTAAATGAACGGTTGTAAGTCGGGGACTAGCTGTATCAGGCTCTTTTGGTTGTCACACTTCTACACACCAACCACCCCAAGCCCCATTAAACAAATTCCTTTATATTGTAGTTTATGATTTTTTGTTGTTGTTATTTTGCATACCTGTGTGCTTTATAGAGTCAGCTGAGTTATTTTCTTATTTGGTGCTGTATTGAACTAAAACGATTCATAAGCTTTATGAGGGGGAACTGTTGACTTAAGAAGGGCCATTTGCATGTCAGTAAGGGAGCAGGGGGAGTAATAGAGAGTATTAAAAAGAACAAATGAAGACAATTGTCTGATCAAACTTTGTTTTCTTCTCCAGAAAGTCTGAAATCGGGGTTGTCCCTGCAGCGAGGTAAGTTTCCAGACTAGAATAAGACAAAGTTAGGAGAGAAGGAGGCTGTTCAGACCTCTTTCTTGCCATCTTCATCATCATCTTTTAACAACCCCATAATCCCTTGCGGGGTGGAGTCTGGGCAACTGAATGGAGCTGAGCTTTTACTGGCCGGATGCCCTTCCTGTTGCCAATGCGGAGTTTTGTTCAGCAAATATATTCTCACTGTGCCCAGAGAGAGAAATATCTGCCTCTACCTAGGATCGAACTCACAGCCTCCTGATTGTGAGACGAGAGCTCCACCGCTAGGCCACCTCACTACTCCTCTTTCTTGCCATCTTAATGGCATTTAATTTAAAAAAAGTTACTTGCCTCCATACATGTGCCTTTTCAGAGGCAGAGGATGGCAGAGAATCCATATTTGATCACACCAGCTTTCTGTGACTTTAAAGATGGTTTTTAAAGAGGAGGGAGGTGGGGCTATGATTATATTGTTTAACTATTGTATTTATTTATTATGGATTTATTTTTTATTCATTGGCTAGACTTTCTTTTCTCTATGTAACCACAATTGAGCCCAAAATTTCCGTTGCTAAGTGAGACAGTTGTTAGTTGACTTTTGCCCCTTTTTATAACCTTTCTTGCCACAGTTGCTAAGTGAATTACTATAGTTGTTAAGCTAGTCACACCGTTGTTGAGTGAATTGGGCTTTGCTTGTCAGAAGATCGCAAAAGGTGATCACATGACCCCAGTACACTGCAACCGTCATAAATATGGGCCAGTGGCTAAGCATCTTAATTTTGATCATGTGACTGTGGATTGTAAGTGTGAAAAAAGACCATAAATCACTTTTTCCCAGTGCTGTTGTAACTTTGATTGGACACTAAACAAATGGTGGTAAGTCGAGGACTACCTAAATAAACAGCACAGGTAGATAAATAACTAAAATCTTTTTCAGTCTGAAGTTTTGCGTTTTATTCAAATTACTTTTACTAGACCCAGACATGGATGGGGGTCGAGACTGAAAATGTTTGGGTTATGTTGGGGGGGAAGTGGAGAGAGTATTAAAAAAAAGTTGCATTAAGATTAACCCGTTAAGAATCCATATTTGATCACACCAACTTTCTGTGACTTTAAAGATGGTTTAACCCAAAGCTTCGTATTTTGACAAGACAACCTACATGTCCATATTTGGGGACTGAGGAAAGACATGGAAAGGGTAGGATATGGGCCAAAAGTTGACTTGGTTGATTATGTGCCATCAAGTATTTTAAACTCCTAGCAACCACATAGATAGATTCTCTTCACGATCTATCCTTAACCTGTTCTTCAAGTCTTCCAATGGCCTACCCACCACCACTGTACCTGAGTCCACCCCTCTGACTGCTGGTCCTGCGCTTCTCTTTCCTTCTACCTTTCCAAGCCTTATAGCAGCGGTGGGTTCCTACTGGTGCAGACCAGTACTGCGCACCGGTAGCGGCCCGCTGGTGATGTAATTTTTATCGGAATTTTTGGTGATTTTTTCAGGTTTGAATGGCTTCTCCTCATCCTCTGCTTTGGAAAAAAGCCCTCCCTCCCGCCTTCGGGTTAATACCGACCTTTATTTCTTCATCCGAAGCACAGCTGAGCACCTCCTCAGCTGTGTTTCAGCCTGAAACGTCCTTCTGAGCATGCGTGGAAGTAGAATCGCTCAATGGGACGCGCGCATGCGCAAAACATCGCAATGCGCACTGGTAGCAAAGGTAACTGGGACATTCCCCTGCCTTATAGCCTTCTCCAGAGAGCTGGGCTATAATTTCTGAGCTGCATGGATCCAGATGTCCTCTAGAGGTCAGCAAAGAGACCGGAACAGTCTCTACCACTCTCTAGTGGTCCTCCCAGTTTTGCAGCCCCTAATTGGTAGCCCTACGTGGCTGTGTTTTCCCCAAAATAAGACCCGGTCTTATATTTTCTTGGGCTCCCAAATAAGCTCTTGGGCTTATTTTTGGGAAAACACAGTATCAGGTGATCAACCCGGCTGGGCGCCCCGCACCCTGGCACATGCACAAGAGGTGGCAAGCGTGCGGGGACCGATGGTATTTGGCAGCAGCTGAAGTCCGCTGGCCCCTTGGTCAGCACATTTTGGGGCTGCGCAGCCTGCCAAGTGTAGGTGAGTTGATTACCTGTCCAAGCAGCAGGCAGAGGCAGAGGCGTGGGGAGGGGAGGCAGTCGATCCGGACGTGCTACGCAGGAGCGCCGAGAGTCAGTGAGCCGGAGCGGGTGGGCAGCCGGCCACAGGAGGCTCATCTTTGTGCGATGGCATCAGAAGCAGATGGAGGTGTGAGATGGAAGGCAGGTGATCCCGATGCACCGTGCGGGCTGCAGGCAAGCCAAGAGACACGAAGATGAGCCTCCCGCGGCTGGCCACCCGCTCTCGGCTTTCCCGTAGCCCACGTGGCGTGTCGGGACCGCCCTGTGCCTCTGCCTCCATCTGCTGCTGGTGCCTCTGCGTGAAGACAAGCCTCCTGTGACCGCTTCATTAGGGCTTATTTTGGGGGTAGAGCTTATATTAGGCTCACGCTTAAAAATCAGGCTACGGCTTATTTTTGAGGAAGGTCTTATTTTGGGGGAAACATGGTGTTTGCCTCCAAGATTGCTCTCCCAGGGTCACGCTTGCTTATCTCAATCTTTTACTTCTTCCCTCTTCCAGCGGTGATTACTTTAGACAAGGAGACGGCTCACCCCCTGCTCATCCTATCGGAGGACTGCAAAAGCGTGACTCTGGGAGACGAGGTGCAACGCTTTCCAAAGACTCCTAAACGATTTGACACGAGCCACAGCGTGCTGGGCTGCGAGGAGTTCAAGGAGGGCCGGAACTATTGGGACATTTCCATGGGCAACGAGGGGGAATGGACAGTGGGTGTGGCCCGAAAATCCGTGAGGAGGAAGAATGCAATCCCAATTGAGCCCAAAAGTGGCATTTGGGCCATAGGGAAGCGTGCCAATGAATATTTTGCTTTTGGCTCTCCAAATTGTTCTCTGCTGCAACCCAATCGGGAGCTGAAAAGGATTCGGGTCTTTTTAAATTACGCCGGGAAGCACGTGTCTTTCTTTGACGCCGACGAAGCAAACCTACTCTATGATACCTACACTAGCACGGTCTCCAAAGAGGCCTATGTTCCTTTTTTTCACCTCTCTCACAAGGCTGTTCTCACCCTGACTCCCTAAATTGGCTGGAAGGAAGGATGCCGGTGGCTGCTTTTAAAAGCCTCCAATTTTCATGGCGCATCCTTACAAAGGAGACAAGCCACACGTCAACCACACCTTTAGTTTGCCTTTTTTTTTGTTTTGTTTTGGACTCTTGTCCGAATCTAATTCATTCAAAATGCCAGCTTCTTGCTTCTAACCAAGCATCTTTCCAAAGGATTTTTTTTTTTAAAACAGGGGAAGCTTTTAAAGCAAACTCTAAATGTACACTTCACATAGAGCACCGGTTAATGTTTTAAGTTTGTGTATCTGAAACTCGAGGTGGTGGGATGGTTGTGGGTTTTCAATGCTGAGATGTATTAAAACTGGATGAGTTTATGTCTGCGTCCTTTCCTTTTTTTCCCCCAGCTTCAGAAAAATACTGTGTAGGTACAGTTAGTCCTCGACTTTTGACCACAACTGACCTGAAAAAATTATGTTGCTAAGTGAGACATTTGTTAAATGAGTTTTGCCCCACTTTACGACTTTTCTTGCCGCAGTCGTTAAGTGAATCGTTCCAGTTCTTAAGTTAATAACAGGGCTGTTAAGTGAATCTGGCTTCCCCATTGACTTTTGCTGGTCAGAAGGTCGCAAAAGATCATCACGTGACGCCAGGACACGGCAAACGTCATAAATATGAGTCACTTGCCAAGCGTCTGCATTTTGATCACGTGATCACGGGGATGCTGCAATGGTTGTAAGTGAAAAAGGGTCATAACTCACTTTTTTCAGTGTCACTGTAACTTCGAACAGTCATTACCTGTATTTTTCGGAGTATAAGACGCACCTTTTCCCCCCCCTAAAAGAGGCTGAAAATTTGGGTGCATCTTATACTCTGAATGTAGCTTTTTCAAAGCTTTTTTTTTCCAGCCCTAATGAGGTGCTAACGATCTTCCTGGCTCTTACTGGCTTGCAGGCTTTTTTTCATTGCTACTCTCTCTAAAGGAGATTTTTTCCAGCCCTAAGTCTTTGCAGGCTTTTTTTCATTGCTACTTGCTCCGAATAAGGTTTTTTTAAAGCCCTAACCAGGGGATAAAATAATGTGCTGAAGCTAACCAGACTAAGGACGCTAGCCAGATGAATACCTGGTAGGCAGATTTCCCCCCCTATTTTCCTCCCCAAAAACTAAGGTGCGTCTTATACTCCGGTGAGTCTAATACTCCGAAAAATACGGTAAATGAACTGTTGTAAGACTTGCAACAGTTCGTTTTGTGACCTTTCAAAGTTACCAACAGCACTATTGGTTTTGTTTTGAAACGGCTGGAGGTTCTTTCTGAGTTTGGTCATTCTTTCCACAGGATTCAATGTTAAGATCAGGATTTTTCTTTTGGATAAATTTGCTCATGTCCCAAAGATGCTTTTTCAAGGTGCTTTGTCCAGTTGCCTCTTGAAAAAAGCACCTTTGGGACAATCATGACCTGGATAGCTGAGAATCTCCACAGACACATAACTTGCTCATATTTAGATCCAGAATTTAATATGGTAAGACTGAATGACTACGCCAAAGGTCTTTTTCCCCACCCCCAGAAAGTCCCTCCTTCCCTTTATTGCTGTTAAGTATTCAGAGTTTGAAACTGCACTCTGAAGCCAAAAAACGTTGCTTGGATACCAACTCTCTAACTCCTGTCACTTTTAAGACAATTTCCCAAGAGCCATGATGGCGAACCTATGGCACGTGTGCCACAGGTGGCACGCGGAGCCATATCTGAGGGAACGCAAGACGTTGCCCTATGTCAGCTCCAGTGCGCATGTGTGCGCTGGCCAGCTGGTTTTAGGCCTTCCGGAGGGCAGGGGAGGCCGTTTTTCACCCTCTCCAGGCTTCAGGAAAGCCTCTGGAGCCTGTGGATGGTGAAAAACGGACCCAAAAGGCCTACCAAAAGTTCGGAAACAAACTTTCGTTGGGCCCGTTTTTCTCCATCCACAGGCTCCGGTGGCTTTCCTGAAGCCTGGGGAGGGCGAAAAACGGCATAACGGGCCTATCAGCAGTCCGGAGGCTTCAGTGAGGTCTGCGTGCATGCGCAGGGGGGGAGGCAGTGTGGGGGGGGGTTGTGCGTGCATGTGCAGGGGGAGAGCATTGCATTATGGGTCTGGGCATGCACACAGGCGCCCTTTTGGCACCCAAGCAAAAAAAGATTCGCCATCACTGCCCAAGAGGCTTTTTTTTGATGAGGGCAACAGATGAATAGAGAAGCTGCCTCAAGGGGAAGAAGCAACTAAATTAGAGAGACCTGGACTTTTAATCCCTTACTGTAAAAATCAACTCGTACTCTCCCTTTGCAAGACCCACTCCAGCAGATTCATTTTATTTAATGAAAGCCCAAGAGACTTGTTAACATGATTACTATTATTTCCATCATAATTCCTATTGGATGTCTGTGTGTATTGCCTGCACATAGCGTTCATTTCCTGCCCTATTTTTCTTTTACTTCGTCTCATAATATCTCATACAGGGGAAGTGCGGATAAAGTACTTAGTTCTTGGAGGATAAGACTTAACAGTATGCTATTTATTTCAGGATCTGGGGAAATAAAACAACTAATAAAAGGGGTTTGGAAATAACAGAGCTTTCATAAAAAACGTATTTGCATTTCATCATTGTAACTCTGTCCCTTAACACTTGAGTTTCTCAAGAGAAAGTGCATTACAGCTGCATTTGCTGGTCTGTGACTGTAATAAAGATTGGTGTTACAATTGCCAACTGGAAGGTGGTTTCCATAATAAAATTCAGACAGCCCCGCCCCTCACCCAGTAGGAAATACAGAAAAAGAACTCCATTTTGTCTCCCCAATTTAAGTGATCCCTCAATGAACCACATTGCCATCATTGCCAATTAAAATGGTTTTGCTGTCTGTAAATGAGGGAAGTTGTCCCATGTGTGAATGCATTTGGGAAACTCTGATCCAGATTCTGAGAGAGATACAAACTACCATTGGGGTATTTAAGGAATCAACCTGTGGTTTTGTTGGTTATCTATCTATCTATCTATCTATCTATCTATCTATCTATCTATCTATCTATCTATCTATCTATCTATCTATCTATCTATCTATCTATCTATCTATCCATCCATCCATCCATCCTCCATCCATCCATCCATCCATCCATCTACAGTATCTATCTATCTATCTATCTATCTATCTATCTATCTATCTATCTATCTATCTATCTATCTATCTATCTATCTATCTATCTATCTATCTATCTATCTATCTATCTTCATCATCTATCTATCTATCTATCTATCTATCTATCTATCTATCTATCTCTATCTATCTATCTATCATTTATCTATCTTCATCTATCTATCTATCTATCTATCTATCTATCTATCTATCTATCTATCTATCTATCTATCTATCTATCTATCTATCATTTATCTATCTTCATCATCTATCTATCTATCTATCTATCTATCTATCTATCTATCTATCTATCTATCTATCTATCTATCTATCTATCTATCTATTTACTATCAATCATCAATCAATCAATCAAACTTGGTGTAGCAGTGAAAGTATTGAAATTGGAGTGGGGAGACCCAGGTTTGAATTCCCTTCCCACCATGGAAGGTCAAGCGGGGAATAACAGAATAACAGAGTTGGAAGGGACCTTGGAGATCCTCTAGTCTAGTCCAACTCCCAGCTGAAGCAGGAAAACATTTCAGACAAATGGTTGTCCAATCTCTTCTTAAAAACTTCCAGTGTTGGAGAACCTGAAACGTCTGGAGGCAAAGCTGTTCCACTGATTAATTGTTCTGTCAGGAAATTTCTCCTTAGTTCTAGGTTGCTTCTCTCCTTGATTAGTTTCCACCCATTGCTTCTTATTTTGCACCTGAGCTTTGGAGAATAGCTTTACCCCTTTCTTTGTGGCAGCCTGAGTCACGGCACCACTGTATTAACATGGTGGTGTAGGAGTGGGGCGATCCTGGTTTAAATACAGAAACTGGATGGGGATTTTGGGCCGTAGAGAGCGCCATAAACCAGAAGAGCAGCTCCCTGGTGCGCATGTGCACGCTGGGAAGCTGAGCTTCTGGTTTTCGGCACACGCATGCACGTCGACCAGCTGGTCTTCACGCACGCATGTGCACCAAAAGACCAGGTGAGCGGCGCGCATGCACAAGTCAGAAGCTGGAAGCTTAGCGCATGTACGCTCTTCTAGTTTACGGCGCTCCAGCGCATGCATGCCGGGAGCTACTCTTCTGGTTTCCAGTGCTTCCCCTGCGTGTGCGCTTTTTCTGCACTCAGTGCCGAAAAAGTTCGCCAGCACTGTCCTAAATTATCACACATATTTTTATGTATATGTTTTGTTCTCAGGATAATGTATCCTCAGTTGAGTAAAGGGAATTGGGTGCCTCGTGGAATTGTCACGATTACCATTTTTAAATTGCTCATTTTCAATCTTTGTCCACTGCTCCTCAGAACAAAGTTGAAGTAAAGTTTTCCTAGCAAGCAGATAAAACAGTTACTTCCCTTGCGTTAATCCGGATATACTACGGTAATTCTTACGTTTGACATCAGAATCGCTACTTAGGAGATACAAAATAAAAGCACCCCCAATTATCTTATGAATCATCCCACACCATTTGCAATTTTTAAAAAAATCTACTGTATGGAAAAGCCCTATGCAAAAACTATAATAATAATAATAATAATAATAATAATAATAATAATAATAATAATAATAAGAAGAAGAAGAAGAAGAAGAAGAAGAAGAAGAAGAAGAAGAAGAAGAAGAAGAAGAAGAAGAAGAAGAAGAAGAAGAAGAAGAAGAAGAAGAAGAAGAAGAAGAAGAAGAAGAAGAACACCAACAACACCAAGAGTTGGAAGGGACCCTGGAGGTCTTCTAGTCCAACCTCCTGCTTAGGCAGGAAACCCTACATCACTTCAGACAAATGGTTATCCAACATCTTCTTAAAAACTTCACAACTTCTGGAGGCAATTGTTCCACTGATTAATTGTTCCAACTGTCAGGAAATTTCTCCTTAGTTCTAAGTTGCTTCTCTCCTTGTTTAGTTCCCACCCATTGCTTCTTGTTCTACCCTCAGGCTCAGGTGCTTTGGAGAATAGTTTGACTCCCTTTTCTTTGTGGCAACCCCTGAGATATTGGAACACTGCTATCATGTCTCCCCTAGTCCTTCCACCCTCCTTATGTCTTCCAAACAGCAAAACTTTCGCAAAAGCGAAAGAAACCGGGCGTCTCTCAAAAGAAAGGCACGTGTGTCCCCCCCAGCACGTGTGCTACCAATTTCAGCCAATCACAATTGCCTTTTTGCTCAATTCTCTAGTTACAGCCCCAATCCCGAAGCGGCTGTTCAGCGTGGGCGAGGCCAGACGCAGCAGAGCATTTCGGGAATGGTAGTTTAATATTTTCCTATAAAGGCAGGGGTAGGAAAGGGGATTTTTTTATGTAGAGGGAAAGAGCGCCGCCTTGTAGGTTTGTGATGTTTGTCTGTACCCGCGTCTTCCCTTTGATGATGACGAAAACCTGATTTATAAAACTGAATGGTTTCATAAAAGGCCATTTAAAAAAAATATATCTGAGAAGTGTTAAATTGGGCTCTTTCTGTTTTGGTCCGGTTTCCTTTAGTATCTCTAGCTCTAAGGAAGTAATGCTTTAAATCAATGTCCTTCCAAGATGTTGTTCCAAAATGTGTGTTCCAACGGAACTGTACCTCTTGGAGAAAGTCTAGAGTTTGTTTCTGCTATTTCTAGGGAGACCTAAAATTTGAGAGTTTATTTAGAGAGTTTATTTAGGGGAGACATGATAGCAGTGTTCCAATATCTCAGGGGTTGCCACAAAGAAGAGGGAGTCAAACTATTCTCCAAAGCACCTGAAGGCAGGACAAGAAGCAATGGGTGGAAACTAATCAAGGAGAGAAGCAACTTAGAACTAAGGAGAAATTTCCTGACAGTTAGAACAATTAATCAGTGGAACAGCCTGTCTCCAGAAGTTGTGAATGCTCCAACACTGGAAGTTTTTAAGAAGAGATTGGACAACCATTTGTTTGAAATAGTATAGGGTTTCCTGCCTAAGCAGGGGGTTGGACTAGAAGACCTCCAAGGTCCCTTCCAACTCTTGTTGTTGTTGTTGTTGTTTGTTAGTATCCTGCCTTTATTACATTTGCAAATAACTCAAGGCAATTAATATACCCAACAGACCTTCCTCCTATTTTCCCCACAACAACCACCCTGTGAGATGAGCTGGGCTGAAAGGGAATGATTGGTTTTCATGGATAAGGCAGAACTAGAATTCACAGTCTCCTCCCTTCTAGCCTGGTGCCTTAACCACTAGACCAGTGTTTCTCAATCTTTACCATTTTAAAATGTGTGGACTTCAATTCCCAGAATTCCTCAGCAAACTATGTTGGCTGGGGATTTCTGGGATTTGAAGTCCACACATC